>VZTB01003255.1:127912-145358 GCA_013397245.1 Thryothorus ludovicianus | reverse complement strand
AAACTTAGAAAACACTACTGAGCTCAGTATCTTTTACAGCCAAAATAAGGAACCATACAAATTCTCACACTAGGAGCTCTCAAACACTATCATGGTCCATTTGAAACTGTAATACACACAAAAGACATGCATGATGAATATCTAAGTTGGAAAGCTGAGAGAGGCAAAATAGTCTGGAAACTATAAAACTAGAATTTGCTTAGCCACATAACATTTGAGCTGAATCAAAGCTATTTGGTGTCTCAAATCCGCTAAAGCTTACAGATGTTATGGCTTACTTTGCCTTCCCTGGAGTCACAGTATCAAAGAATTTGAGCTGCTATATCCACTTTTCATAGTAGTGGTAGGTACTGTCACATTCAGCATGTTGTGTTTTTTTTTAAGTGACTGATCCATCTGCAGAGAAACACCACGTAGGAAACTAGAAGGGCTGTGGTCATGTATAAAGACCTCACTGTCTTCATGTGTTGACCCTGAAATTATTTTAAATCTCGGAAATGTAGTCCCTTACTGCTGTGGGAAATTCTACCAGAGTGCCTAAAATATCCAAGAGTGTGAGTAGAAGCTCTCTATAAGGCAAATTTCTCTCAGGAATTTTCCACTTACAAAATTGGCATTCATCATGATCAACATGCAAAGGTTATTAATCATTCTTAGAAGTAACTGGAATGGCAGAGAATCAGCCTGCTCTGAAAAGAATGCATGAAGATTGCTTTGATAGGCTGGCTCTTATTTTGTAGATGACCTTGATGTGTTTTATCTTTTCTTAGAAGTTAGCAGAGAATACATAAAAGAGTTGTTTCTTCCATTGGAAGTGAAAGGACAGAATGTTTTGAAGGGATGTTGACATAATCAGTTATTATTTACTCAGATGACACACTGCAATCTCAATAGCTAATACAGCTAGAAAAAGGAGGACCCTGAATTTGACTTGACTTTTACACTTCCCTCTTGGGTGCTATAGCAGCTTGAGCTGAAGTTCAACTGGTGCAGAATTTTGAGTGAGTGCTGAGATGCTTAGGGTAATTTTGTGTAGTCTGCAATTGTGAAAGCAAAAAAAAACAGTTAGAGGAGCATGAGTTTTGTCCTGCTCTCTCTACTTTCTTCTGTCCTGTCTGCTTCTTTCTTCCCACAGTGTACCTGCAAAACAGATAACAGAGATCCATTTAGTAGGCTTTGTTTCCCTTGAAGTCTCTGCTTAATAAGAAAATCCATATCTTTCTGACTGTTCTGATTAGGTTCAACCTAGCTAAATCATTTCCCTTCCTCTTTCATTGTGCTTTTTCTCATTTGCTTTTATGGCACTTCCTTTCTTCAAAGCACAGTCCCCTGCTGTGTTCTTTGTTCTCTCTACTTTTCCCCCCTATTTCCCTCCCAATGTTTCTCCATTCATCCATCCACTTGCCTTTCATTTTCCCAGTACTGTACCCTTACGGACCTCCTGCTGTCTCTGATATCCTATTATTTCTCCCCTTCTTCATCAGTAGACATCAGGTTTTGTACAATAGGTTTGCAAGAAAATACTAATGTACTAATGTACTAAAAGACATAACATTCCTGAAACACTGAAAACCCAATGTCTTACAGGAACACAAGACCTCCTTTTTAGTAGGGTTTTGATGCTGTGGGCTAAAGGGCTTTTCTTCCCTTAAAATAATTATTTTTACACTGAAAAAAATCCAGAAATAGTGCTTAAATCCTTAAAACAATTCATGTTTCAAACCCACAAAGCCATACAGGAACCTTTCAAATATCATTCATTTTTCAGGAGACCTTGAAAGTTCAGAAAAGAATTATTTCACAGGTTTCTGTCACCTCTCTATTACACATGTTCCAATTTATTATAGCTGATCTCTTTGTACTCCTTTGGTCTCTAAGGCAGGTCAGTGGTTTTCAACCTGTTTCTGACAGGCTATCAGAGAGGTTTTACAGATTCTTCTCTATTTTTTCTCCATTTGATAATGTATTCGTTTTATATTTAATAATATTTATTATATTTGACCTGTTTTCTATATTAACACTGGCAGAAATATTTCTCTCAGTCTATCATATTGCACTCATTTTTATTATTTTCCCTTTCATTCCTATCTTAGTGTTGGCTACATGTAAATAATTCTCATGCAAAGTTATTCATTATAATGTTAATTTTTAACCATACCTAGTATCATCCTTTCAAAAGATGTCAGAAAATAGTTATTGGTTTATTGTATGACTTTGGAAGAGATCATGAAACCTTTCTTCACTGGGCTTGGCAGAAGCCTCATGGGGCTGCAGCTTATATGAAATGATAATGATTTGTCTTTTATTAAATTCCTTCATTTTATGCTCTAAGTAGTACATGGTTTTTTAGTGCTGTGATTGAAGGAGATGAGTGTGGATCTGGTTCTTTCCTGGGCTGATGGAGGACAAATATAGTCAGTTATTCTGTGATTCCCAGCCATACATAAAATACCAGAAATAACAGGTAAGCAAAAAAATATTTTCAGTATTATGCTACACACTGGGATCAACCAGGTCTGAGAGTCTTCTCCATTCCAGGAGACTCCTGTTTTCCATGTGACTGCCTTTCAGTCAGGTGTCAAATAACTATTCCTCCTGCCAAGACTATACAGGTTGAGGCTATACATTTCATACAGGTCAGCCTAAGGGGACAATGGAAAAGTTGATGGGACCAAACACTAGGAACAGAAAGTGAATAAGCATAGAGATTTCTGTAATTTCTGTTGTCTTCACTGCTTCCTTACCACCCAAAGGGAAATGTTCCCATTTTGTTAGTCTCACCAATCTTCCTCCACTTGTTTTCCTTCATACATGCCCAGATGTTCAGAAATCTCATAATTCCTGTTAAAAATACAATGAACAAAGGAAGTCAGAATCAGAGGCACTTCTTCACTCTTTTTTCTCAGAGAAGTGGTTCACTAGGAGGGGTGTTTGCTGTCTTATGCCTTGTCCTTTATCTGCTGCTAAGGCAATTTCTCTCCTGTCTTTTGGAAGCATTGGTTCACTTTTCACTAAGCAGGAGTAAAATTCCTGTGAGGGGTCCTCCTCTCTGTTCTCACAATTTCCCCTTAATATTTCCAATTACTCATGTCAATGAAAATTACTGTGGTATGTATCAAACAGCCATAGCAAAACTTGCAAGAATTGAAGGGATGACAACCAAGCAAACTATTTAACTCTGAAGTTCACTGCATGATCACATTTGATTAGTTAAGGAGTCCAATCTTATTGTTCTGAAAATTTAAGGTATTTAGAGTTTATTGTGCAAAGTTGCGCCAAACTTGAGTTATACAATACCACATAGATAAATCAAAGCTAAATTAGGCAGGTCTGACAACTTCCTTTTTCATTAAATTAGATGTTTTAATCATGACTTTTAAATTAACATTTTTCCCAGTGTATTTTAAAAATAACTAAAGACTCTTTTTGTTTAGTCTTTCTCTGCTTCCAGGTTCTTATCATCAATGAAGAAGTGCAGATAAAATAGGTAATAAAACAGGGAAAGTTTTTTTCAAGTAACCAGTCCACTCTCATGAAGAATCATGAAAAAATGTAGCTTTTTGCTTATTGTTGGTAAGAAAACTCTAATCATAATTCATCCACATCCTGGCTGTACCTTCTTCCTCTGTGAGAAATGATGTGTGAAAAACAAGTTTATGAAATTGAAAGAGTAGATGACATAGGCTGAGAAGGCACTATGAAGTTTGACTGATAGTAATGGGAACATCTTCATTTGTCCTTCTGTTATCCCATGGAAACAACGTCTGCATGGACTCTGACAATGCATAATGGAGTCTGAATGCATATATTAATGGAAATTTCTGATAGCATGATTTAATTCTGGTCATGGCCCAAAGACTGGCTTCTGTCTAGCACAGACTAACAAATTCTATCTGTTTACTAGATGTGCTTTTAGTAACTTATGCTTGACTGTTTGTTTGATTATTTATCTTAGTAAACAAAGATGTTAGGAGGTATATCAACAGTGAAAGTATCTGTCGTTCAGATGTATGTGTGTACAGAGAAAAGTTCACCCATAATTGAAAAAACAACAGGTAGGTAATTGCAAATAATGAAACATGTAAGGATCTATAAATCTCTTTAAAGATCCTATTTAAAATCTATAAATAGATCCTATTTAAAATTTAAATTTAAAATTTAAATAGTTCCTAAAGATCTATTTAAAGATGTGAAAGAAAATGGGATTATTTTTTTAAGAGAAGAATTTATATTTGAAAACTCTTGCAGATAAAAAAATTATTGCAGATTCAAAAAATTATTTTGAAATACAGTCTCTGGATCTTATCTTGATATGCCTTAAAAATATGTTGTGAAAATGAAGCTACATATGCACAGAGTCAGTTTACTCTTCTGCTTGTGAATCATCTCAAACCAGCTCATACAGGGAAGGTGACTGGGCAAAGTCAGACGGTCTCTCTGGAACATAAAGAGACATGGTCATTTAGCATAAATTCATTTATTGACCCATAAAGGAAGGAGAAGCACTTGCCATAGCATGCTGATATGTATCATATCCATTTGTGTAGGGAAAGAAAAAGTTAATTTTCTTCTTCTCGTACCTGCCGATATTTTAAGTTGTTATCATGTTTCAGAATATTTTGCTTCTATGTGCCTGTCATTGGAGCAAGTGATGACAGACCTGTTCCATGTCTGACATCCAGCATCTTTTAACAATACTTTGAAGAATGATTCACATCAACTCTGTATGAGATTAGTCAGCTTGAAAAATACAACCCATCTACTCAATGAGTGTCAGAGGCTCAGCCCTCTAAAACTCTGGACTTAACAGCTGTAGTCAAGCTTAGAGTGAAGGTCATAAATCTTCCAGGGCTGTGGGAACTGCAGTTTATTTGATAGCTGCAAGTCACTGAGGACTGCATTGAACTCTCGGGGAAAGACTCATATTCTTCCAGGGTAGGACTTGGACCCAATCCAAAATCATACTGTGTAGTTTAATTGAATGAATGAAACATAATGTTGATTTGCCAGCTGTTATATTAGAACCCAGGCTTTTAATTCCTTGCTCACAAATTACTCTCTGCATGCAGGCAGGACTAAAGGACTGTTCCACTTAACACCCCGCAATTCAGAGCCTGTAGGGAGTTCCATTGCACACAATGCAAATACCCAGAATAAATAACTAAACATTCCCTGTATGTAAATGAAACACCTTCAGAGCTTTTAAGAAGTAACAGAGTCTTAAAGTCTACAATCACAATCTGCAATGAAATATGTATAAAACATATATGCATATATACATGTTACAGTAAGATACTTTAGTCTGGCCTTGGACTGCTAAGATTTGTCTTATATTAGTCTATTCCAATTTTGAATCAGAAAATGGATTAATTCAAAATTCTCTTGCCTTTACCCTGTCCAGTATCATGAATTCCAACAGCCTCTGCCCAGTCTGGCATCTTTTAAAATGAACACCCTGAATAGTTGAAAATGTGACAGAATCTAGAACAAAGATTTGAGTAGGCAGAGGAACACAGCTTGAAGGCAGATAATGGTGTTGAAATGTAGCTGTCATTTCCAAATGGAAAGATTTGAAAATAATTCTTCACTTACCTGTCAGGATGGTTTAGATGAAAGGAGAGAATAACTTTTGCTACTTCCATAAGTGAAGACCTGGGGAGGTCTGAGCTCTCAGCTTTTTAATTTATTCTAAGAATGTAGCTCTAGAAAGCAAAAATAAACTTTAGCAATTAGATGTTTTAGCCACATGGAAAGTCATTGGCATCTTGAATAATGGATTGCAAGGTCAGGTCCCAAAGACCACCATAGCAATTTTATTCAATTCAGTCAGTAATGCCACATTTTATAGACTATATGTCAGAATCCAGTTCCCTTTCACAACTGCATATAGATAAATGCAGATGTGGAACATCTGAAGGAAGGAGGAGAAGGAAACTGATTACCAAAGATACATACTCAATATTGTAACAGTTCATAAGATATTAAAAGCAACACCTGTAAAACCAAGAAAATATTATGTTCTCAATAAAATATTCTAATAGAGGGATGTTAACGTTCATTTGCATACATTAGGGTGTTAGGATAAATAAACCAAACTAATTTAATTCACTGCTGCATCTAACCTGGAGGCAAAGTGTGCCTCTGGTCAAACACTCAAAGTTTAGGCCTGTTGCATTATTTAGAAAGCATTAAGTGACAGTTTTAAAGCCAACTTCTAAACCTATAACCCACACATTTAACTGAGGGAATAGTAATTTTGCAAGAGAGACAAAATCCAGGATGAAGATTTTATATCCTTTAGTGAAACATCACTTTTTGTCTGACCACTGCAACATTTTCATTATAATTCAGTACTAAATTTCTACTTTAAAGAAACACTCATCCTCACAATGTGGATGATGTGGTCATTACATCTATTCAGTTATTTCTATTTTTGTTGATAACTTGTATTGCTGTCACTTCTTGTGCATGATTCTTATATGATTCCTATGCAGCATATAATGCTGAAAAGGCAATTATTTTTACCCCTGGTATTCCAGTTATTGGGGGTCTTCAAAGATAATCAGTAGATTGGTTTTTAACTATTATTTTCCCTGTTTTACAGCAAAATTCAGCAGACAAATAGGAATGTATGGATGCCCCTAGGAGTACTCCACATGGTACTGGATACTTTTCTATGTGACTGAATACAGTTCTAGACCTCTAATATGACTAAAATGGGAATTTAGACATTTAACACAATTAAGAACACATATTTCCAGAGACTCATATAAATAATCTGAAACATTTTAAAAATATGTATCTATAGAAGATACAGGGTGGGTCATAGGAAATGCAGAGAGATGCTTTGCTTTCAGATTTGCTTAAATTGACTTGGCCAGGTCATATAGTGGAAAAATGCCAAACAGTTTTTTTGTCTTTAATATACTTTTTAACAATCTTTTGCAAAATAATTCTTCTTACAGTAACATGACCACCTTCCAGCATGGGCACTGAAAAAGGCAGGATCTAGTCACATTTTTCTCCTTGTACATAGGGGTTAGTATATCCTCTTTTATGATTCAGCATTCTTTACTAGTTTATAAAGATCACCTGCATGCTCTTCTTTCTCCTGACAGACTCAGAATGCCGCACAAGCACTTGTTAATATATAGATAGACATTACAACTTTGAAAGAGCAATGCTGTAGAAACCAAATTAGCTGGGAGATATCAAAGCTTGGCCCAGGTTCCCCACATGGAGGAATAACTCTGAAACTCTGTGAGGCAGGATGCTGGGAAGGGTTCTAATTCCCTGTTAGTTCAAGACCTTAGACTTACAAGGTCAAGCCCCTGCCCTGTAGCCATGATTGGACACCTACCCCAGCTAAAACCTATAAATTGCCAGGTTAGCCATGCCCCCTGGTCTTTGGAAGCTAACCCTTGGACCATGTGGTCTCTGAAAGCAGCTCTCAGGCCATGCAGTCTTTGGATGCTGCCCTCTGACCACACTCTGATGCATTAAAGGATCTCTTGGGCTCTCCAAGACACCTGTCCCATTTATCAGCCACACTTGGACCCAGCATGAACCAGACAAGAGGTCACAGAACCCCACAGAGATACAATGCTGGATGACAAGTGTTATTAATTAGGAGGTATCAGAGATTATGTTGGTAGTACCGACACTTAGAAATTAAAGCCAAAGCGGAACCACAACAGCAGTGTGCAGTAACATTCTTGCGCCCATGGACTCAAGCATCCCTGGATACCAATAGGAATAACAATGAGGAACACCATCTGCTGAAATAATCTCTTTATACATGCTTGGCAGACCTGCAAAAAAAGGAGGGGGAAGGAAGGGGTGTGGAGAGTTTCTAGCCAAAATTTGCAGCTAGATAAAGGTAAGCACAGCAGATGTTGTCAGCACTTCACTCATGGGGTTTTGCTTGCCCAGCCACTATTTTTTAGTAGGAACTAGAAAACATCATTCAAAGGACCCACTGAAATAAGCTTGGTACTTTTCAGCAGTCAGGTGTTAGCAACACACAAATACATGCTGCTGTGAAATAAATTTAGATCCTAACAGAACCCAACTGCAATAATTGAGATGGAACTAATGTCCCTTGTGATTCGTGCAGGGTAGGCTAAACTAAATGCTTTGTGGAGAAGAGAAGGGATATTTTCTCCTATAGAACATGGAAGTTCAGACCTCCATCATTTTAAACACTAGTCCTTGGAACACTGATAGTTGAGTTCACAAGTACGTAGCAGACATTTGTCAGCTGAAAACCAAAATAAAACTCCTATTGAACATATTTTTGAGTACCAGAGATATAAAGCAGATTTTCAGAGCTTCACAGTTTTACAAAGGATTTAAAAGGAACACACAACACTGAAACTATAGCTCTGTAAATATGATTTTTTCCATTATCAGTAAAAATCTACAACCTTTGAGCTGACCTGATGGCTCAGGGTCTAAGTAGTTTTTGGCCTTGCCTTTGCCAGAGCTGACCTTAATGTTTTGCCTCTCCACTTATAACTTCATTTGCAGAAATATTGTGTGAGGCAAAGCCCTGACATACCTTGGCAATTGTTTTGGGGCAAGTAACAGCCCTTTGTGTCAGGTGGGGCAGATGGAGGCTTCTGTTCAGCTTTCACACTTCTTTCTGGAAAATGTGTGAAATAACACGAAGGAGACACCAACAGTTTGAAGGGTATTACTGATGAGACATCTCTGCATTAATCTGAGCAATAAGCATATATTTTTGTAACAGAGTTAATTGTTAAGACTGTTAAAATATTAATTTGACTAAGAGTAAATGCTTAGTTTCAGGTACATATTATATTCCCCTCTGCTCATAACAACATTTGCAGTGTATCGAGACCATTTACTGCCAATTTTATGCCCTCCTGGAACAGCACTTTAAAGACAATTATGGACATATGAATCCATTTCTGCTGAATTAGCCAGAGCATGCAACGAGTTTTATGTTAGATTTATGCTGGTATGCTGACTTTATGTCAGCTGTGGAAAGACAGATGACACGTGATAAAGCCTGCTAAGAGCACAAAGTTAGCATACTAGAAGTTTTGCATTAATCTGAGCCAGCATTGAAAGATTATATGGAATCAGCACTTTGCTCCTTGCAGCTGCAACAGTTTGATCTGGGAACCTGAAGACAGGTTTTCCTATATCCTAAATTTGTGGCCTTAGAAACTCTGATGTAGCACTTTTGACTGATATCCTATCTTACTCCTTTTCAATTCATGTAGGCTCTAGGATGTTCATATGACAGAGAATGCTCCTTTAGATTCAATAAGTAGGAGATATTTTGATGAATATGCTGATTATTTATCTCCTCAGGGCTTTTGTTGGTCACCTTATCTTCCCTTCTTTCTCTCCTCTCCCTTCCGTCTCTGTTTATCATTCTCCTTGATTTTGTCCTTTCTGGCTTTGTTTTTCACTACTTATCTCTTGGTTAGGTCTCTGCCTTTCTTTTGCCTTCCCTGCTTTTTGATGAGTCTCTCTGCTCTGGCTTTCCTGCAACCCACTCCACCCCTCCTTGCTGCTCTCTCTCCATTTGCAAGCTCTGCAGGCTGCTCATCTGCACTCCTTTGCTGAGGAACACAGGGGTGGACTGGCAGGCTGCTTCCTGGTTTGGATGTGACATTCATGTTTAGGCATATAATTGTTGTGTGGATGGCTTTGCTTTGGCTACAAAGCTGTAAGTGGTGCTAGTAGTTTAGCGTTTTCAATTTCCACTAAGTGAGCAAATAGGAGATAAATAGTGGCATTTACATAATGAATAAAAATCCATTGGAATTTGATTATATTCAACAAGTACCTGAGGAAAAAATGTGTGATTATTTGAGAGGGGTCAGGCTGTCAGTATAAAAATGTATTCATTTGAAATTAAAATCCAAGGAGACTAATAATAAAAATTTAAGAAAAAAAGAAGATATTGTCGAGTAGGGAAGAAACTCTCAATTTGTAAAAATCAGACTAGTCTTTCTTACCTGTCATGAGATGGAAGTTACATTGAGAAAACATGGTTGAAAAATAAAAAGCCACACAGGAAACAAATTAGAACTGTATTAGATTAGAAGGGGATACTGACCTTGTAAAAACTGTAGTTACCCTATTTACAGAACTACTGGATGTACTGCTGGATGACTTTTGTTTATCTCCATGAAGGAAGCTGATGACTTTGATCCAGCCTGTAAAGCAAAGTCAAAACATACAAGAAACTAACATGAATGACAAGAAAAAATAGACATTGTGGTTGTTCCAGCCAGAGCTAAAACAAATTCTTTCTACTTGGCAATTGTATCACAGGAGAAAAATGACATTTTAGGATTGGTAATATATTCAGAGGGCTAACAGGGTGAGATTGCCACATTAGAGGCAGAGAACAATAAAATACTGCAATGTTATCTGAAAATGTAAAATAGAAAAGATCCTTAAAGAGGGCTAACCTTCCTTAATATGAAAAAAGAAAATATGCCTCAAGGGGATCATTTCATACTTTGTGACTGTCAAAGGACAGAAAATACTCAGTAACTCTAATTTCATCCATCCCTTCCTTTAGCAGTCAGTGAGCTTTCAAATCACTCCTCCCCTTTCTTGGGCTGTTTAATCCAGATCATACCTAGAGAATTTTATTACTGCCCTAATCTCTCAGGTTTCAGTATGAGATGTGCATGGACTTGTTTCTGTAGTCTCCTGTTCTACCAGACTCCAGAGATTCAATGAAGGCACCTAATGAGGAGCTATTGCTTTCCATTATAGCCTGGTGCAAATACTGACTGTAATAAAGGTGCCTCAGTGCCTTTCTTTTAAACTGGATAAATCTATTTTAGTATTTCTCTGCAAGAAACTACAGGGGACATGTAATTGTCCCCAATAATAATTATTGTTCCAAATTGACTGAAACTGAGAAAAATCAATTGAAATTAAGAGGATCTGAAATAAACATAATCCTGTGAAGTTCTGTTAAATCAGCAATGGCTCTCAGGGATTTTTCATCCCAGCCTGCTGGGAGATGTAGGCTCACACAAAAAAAAAAACAACCAGAGGGATGTGTTGTCTTATGATCCAATTCAAAGAACGTTGAAGTAAATGAGCTTTGATTGATTTCAGTGGGCTTTAGCTTTTGTTTCCCTGTGGGCTGTCTGCAGAGGTGAGCCATCCTCTTTCACTTGTAGGGAGTGAGGTGTGATGGCCTGTCCGACTGGCAGGCACTGTCTGCTACGGCTGACATCCCTTGTCATGGGTAAAATGTGTTTATGAATTTCATGCTTGCATGTTCTGTTTGCTTTTCTGTTGTCCTTACACTCCTGCCCTAATCCTCAGCAACATCTACATGCTGTGTGAGCTGTTTGCATAGTTTACTGACCTTTCTCAAAGGCAGGAAGCTGCTGCATTGCTGCATCCATGCTGACAGCTTCAGTCTGCCTTTTACATCTGCTGTCATCTTGCAAACTACTTTTCATTACTCTTCAAAAAAAGAAACCCTAATGACATGCCTTATTCAAAACCAAATTATCCTGGTTTGGTTCACAACTGGTTTACTGAGCTTGTATAAAACCTTGTGCTTTTGGAATGCATAGTAGAGGAAGAAAAGGGACATACAAAAGTAAATGCTTCCCTAGTTTATTTCTCCCCAGTCTTTTAATTTAAGAATGAGAGCACTATTTAAATGCCAGATTTGATCAACTACTGAACTACAGAGGTGAAAAGAGATCATAATTAATCTGCAAAACATTTTTTCTAAAGAAACATTTGCAATATACATTATTGTTGCTCGTCTGTGCTCAGGTTTCTAGTTAGGCTGTGATTCTATCTTTCCAGAGGTAAAATTTATATTGGTACAGTACAGCAAAAATCTCTCAGCCACTTCAGCAAGGATGTGTAAGATAAGATTTTTTGTCCTCTTCATCATGAGTATGTTCTGCTCTGGTACTTAATAACATTTTCATGCACAGTGATTTTTCAAGCTCGAAAAATGTTCTCTTTATGTATTTTTGTGCAGAGTGCTTTTTTTCGTAGAAGTCTCTATGTTTTTAAGAAGGTAAACTGTGACAATCAGAACTATACCAGCTCTGTAATTTGAAGTAACAAGCATCTAGCAATAGCAGTGATTAATGTAAGTTTGACACTGAAATTAACTGGAACTCAAGAAACATGGACAATACCAAACACCGTGCAATGTTAAATAGAAATATTTGAGCTAGCAAAGGCACCAGAAAACTGAATCATAATTCTGTTTGTGTGGCACATTTTCTAACCTAATACCTCTTGGTGACAAGCACAAATGAAACAGCCCAGAGAGATCAGTGGGCTTGTAAATTTATATTAGATCAGGTACAGAATATATACATGGTCATGGGTTTTGCAGATTTGATTGAACTTTTTATGATATTCAGGCCATGGTAGGAGTTTTCTGCTTGCATACAGGCTGTTCTGTTGACTCCCTTCTAACTTAATTTTATCTTGTCATTTGTAAGTGTCCGCACCTGCAGTCTTTCCTTTCTCTGTCACTGTCTCATCATAACCCCAGGCTGTCTGTCCCATTTCTCCAATTTTTAATAAAAGTGAAAACCTCCTTGTCTGAACAATTCTTTTCTCTCCATTTAACAACCAGGACCACTCCAGAACCCACAGCCAATAGCATTTTGAGCACTTCCCTTTTAACAACACTGAATCTCGAGTTCCCAGATTTTTTTGCCAGATTTTATTTTAATTTAGCTCCACATCCATGGTTCTACTACACCCAGATCCATTTTCCCTACCCCTCAACCTTGCCTCATTGTCAGGGCATGTCTACCTGCTCCCATTTTTTCTTTGGGACACTGATTCCAAACTTGACTCTTATCCAGATGCCTAATGAGCTTTCTGTTTCTTGTTTGGTTTTTATTTTCCCCACAATAGACTTTAATTTCCTTCTTCTATATTACCTCTTCCACTTTCACCCTCAACCTCTTGCCTTGACAACTTCACTATTTCAATCCTCACTTCCAGTCCCACTTTTCCCACAGCCTGCAATACAAGCTTCCACCATTTTCAGCCTTGCATCTCATCCCATGCCCCACAACCTGTTTCCATGTGCCATTTCATGGTCACCCCTACCTTCCAATGCTATTTTAACCTCTTGGTTTATAAATAAATTAGAGTATTTTTTTCAGATTTCTTAGGCCTGGCAAGAAAGTTGCTACCAAACACACAGGAGAGAAAAGACCTCTATGATCCAAAACCTGGACATGGCACAATAAGAATAGGTCAAAACTATGATTTTAAGCATAGTTCTGTTCAACCACGTGCTATACCTGCTATGGCTGGGATTTTGGGAGGCTTTATCCTGAAAAGCGGTATGAAGATGATATCTCTGGAACATAAGCTAACTGTGGTATTTCAAAGGCCAAAGCTGAGCACATTCTTCCATGGAGAGAAAAGGCACTTGCTGCCAAAACATACAAATGCACACATTCATGATGGGTCATCTAAAAGAAAAAAAAACAGACTAAATTTTTTAACATGTGCAAAAGAAATGTATTTTTCGATTCCGTTAAGGTTACCAAATCCTCTACAAGTTGATTTAAAAATAAATAAACCTATCAGGCAGAAACAGACTTGCAGCTTGGAAAATTTGAGCTAAAACAGCTCTATCAAGGAAGACTTGTAAGCATTTTTAAAAAAATCTTCTCATAGGAACTATAAGGCATACTGATTGCTAACTGGCAATAAAAACCCCAAATCTACTACTTTTCTGATTTTTTAAAATTATCATCTCTCTTTAAATATGTACAACAATCTGATAACAAGAAGGTATGAGAAGAATACTTAAGTTCTAGGCTTTCAGAAATGACTGAGGGGCACAGGTTGAAGCAGAAGGTAAGATTTTCTTTGTAATAGTATTGATGAAATAGATAAACCACATGCAGAGTGTAATCTGGAAATCTGGGGATGTTCAAATTACTTTGAAAATAAAAATGAAAAATAGAAGAGAAAATACCGTTCCAAAGCCTGCTCATTGATTGAAGCATTTTAGGTGCCAGTAGGAATAATAACAATGAAAGCCATCTGCTGATCTCTGCAACTAATTCTTTATCTATGCTTGAAAGACTTGTGCAGAGATGGGAAGCTGTGTATGAGACTGTAGACAAAACAAGTTGTATATGGCAGTTATTTGGAGGGTTCCAGTCACAGGAATCCTGTTGCTAGTCAAGACCTTTCTCAGGAATGGAGATCAGCTTCTTGTGGAACTACTGTCATCAAGCCAATAAGGTATTTCTTGTGGTTTAATTTACAAACCAGTAGTTAAAAATAAGATTCTGGAAAGTATATGGGTTCAGAAAAGGACATTGACATAATGATTTAATATATACTGACCTAAATATAAATTGATGAATAAACAGAAAATTGCTAGAGGATATACCAGATTATTTTTTCCTCCTGTGGAAAATTTCATAAATTCCTGACGTCAGCTAGCAAGTTTTTCATTGTGTGCACTGCCTCAATCCTAACCAGGCTGCTGTGAGCTCACAGCAGTAGTGATTTCTAAATATTTTTCACAAAGTTGTAGCATATGGAATATTTAGGAATGGTTTGTTTTCATTCACATGAAAAGAGATTTGACCATAGAATGGGGAGAAGGGTGCTGCGCAAACCAAAGGGAAATAAAAGCTGAAGATGATTTTATTAGGATGGCAGAGGTAAGCTTTACACCACCCCCACATAGTTATTCACATGTTGAATAGTGACTGATGAATAGGTTAACAGGTTCTGTTCAGCACCACTAATCACACAGTAGTATTGTACATTAATAAATGTAATTTAGTCACACAAGACCACAGGCTTGACACACAGTAGAGGCACTCAGGACTTCTCTGAGCTTGAGCCAGTTTTAGTAATAGTCTAGGGACTAGTGCCTGATTTTTAGCTTTTGGGAAGGCAGCTTTCTGCATGGTAAAGATCCAGAAGACAGCCACTCACTGTGTGATGCACAACAGACTTTCATGTTCACAAGAGCTGCTGGAGGATTTGGGGTGGTGCTCAGTGAGTAAAAGTAGGTCTTGTTAACAAAATATGTTAAAATATCCACAAATGGACCCCAAGATCACGGAGGAATGTACTCCTACCACCACTTTTGTTCTCCTCCTGAAGAGTACAGGGTATCCAGGACTCTTAGAATTATGGAATGGCTTAGGTTGGAAGGGATCCTGAAGACCACCTAGTTCCACCCCTCCACTAAGGGCAGGGATAACACCTGCTAGGTCATGGACCTTTCCTTCTCCATGCACTCCCCTCTGCTAGAGGACAGCTGGAGCTATTTGCTGTGAGGTCCACAGAGACACTGCAAGAGTGAGCAGAGCTCCAGGGAAAAGGGTTGATGTTACTAAGCTGTCTTTTGAAATAATTCAAAGAGTATTCTTGAGAAGGTTTTTCCATACTACCTTGGACTATAGCAGTTAATATTACTGAAATTGACTCTTTGCTGTATTTTGGTTTGATTGTTATGATTTTGATTATTCTAACAATATATATGTATTCTAACAATATATATGTATGTATATAAAGCATTCTCTTTTGTTCCTAGCAAGGTTTCAAACATAACAGTAGCAGGGATGTTTTCCCACATCCTTCAAAGAGGAAACAACAGTGATAGGAAGGCACAGACATTTTAGTGACAAGCATAGTATTTTTCATATTATAGCTACAATCAAGAACGCAGTTGGCTTCCTACAGGGACAGATGAGTTCTTTTGGACTGCAACTAAACAATTCCAAAAGATTTTTCTTAATTCATAACTGTTAGGTGTAAGATGTGAGCTGAAGTTATTGTAGATTCTGAGACCAAATCACAGATAAGACTTAGTCCAACTGTTATTTCTAAAATGCTGCACCTTTTAAAATGCTTATGCTTCTATGGCTGCACACGTCTCTACCTATTGTGTCCATCGTGTCAGATTATGGATCCAGCCTGAGATCTACCTGTGGTCTGGGAACAGCAGAAACCACTCTCTTCCCAAGACAGGAGAGAGAGAAGGGAGCTTAGGTTCACCTTTAAAAATTAAAAGCTACTTTTTACAGTAAATGTATTTTTAATCACTTGGTCAGGTCAAGGACTTCTTTCGTACAATGTGGAAGATGACAGCTCTGTAATAGTCAAGTTCCTTCCTCTTGCTACAACTAAAAGAGACTGGAGTCCACTTTTCAGTAACTGAGGAGTTAGAATACTTACTTCAAGTTCTCTGATGTCACACTACCCACTGACCAGCAGTCAGTGAGAATAAAAGCTGTCAATGAAAAATTCTCACAAGGAGAAGCCCTGTGAACATGGCTTCTTGCTCAAGTATCCTTCCTACTTTCATAGGAGTTGTAACAAGAGGCATCCCGCAGTGATGGCTGGTGACCTTTTGTTTGGAGCTTACAAGTCAGGTTTGGCTTGGAACCAAGCACTACAAACTGAAACAACTGGTCCAATACTTGTGCTGTTCACTGATGCATTTACCTCTCTACTTTGCAGCTCTCTGCTGGGTGACTCAAAGCAAGTCCTCTAGGTGGCTAAATTGGTTGATTTGGTGGCTTTTCAGCTGTATTTTTCTTGCCAGTAAGTAATCTTGAAGATCGTCTGGAGAGGAAGCCAACAGAGACACTTTACTTCTATTGCTGCAAAATAGGGCTTGAGAAATGTCTCCTTTGCAGACCAAGGATACTCCTCAGAGATAAAGAGTCAATCTGTCCCATATCATTGCTGCCCTAGGTCTCTGATGGTGGAAGAGCTTTACATAATAGAAAGCAGCAGAAGTGGCAAGAAGAGCACTCATAGACAAGCAGAACTTTAGGATTCTTTTGGGTAGACACAGGGGCAAGTCATGATGCCTACTAAATAAGGCTGTCACTTGTCCCAGCCCTGCCTGAGCAGATCTGTGTGTATTTCAGCATTCTTCCTCTACAAAATCCTTTCAAGTGTGCTCAATATTCAGTAAAGAGACTATGCACATCTGCTGTTCCAAGAAGCAAGTTTAATTGCTGATGGGATTTTTTCCCACTAGCATTTCAACCCATCTGCATGTTGCGATTACTGAAGCCTAATTTTGTTTTTGTCTACTTCAACCTTTTCAAGTGATATTCATTAATCCCATCTATGGCATCTCTAACATGTGGGAAATCTGCCTAGAGTAATTACAAAGTATTTCCTCTGCACTTAGTTCTCATATAAGAGCATGTGAAGATAATGAAGGCTGATTGTAGTGTCATCATTCCATTGAGGAAATGAATGATGCTGTTCAAATAACAGCTGGCTTGTTACATAAAAGAAATGACAGATCAGAATAATAAAGATAAACTCCCCTTTAACAGATCTTTCTAATTTGAAAGTCTCAAATAATTGTCTGGAATCCTAGAAGTACAGAACATAGTGCAAAAAAGGCCCTTAAATTTTCTCTCTGTATGGTTGTGCATATACC
>VZTB01003255.1:78626-127488 GCA_013397245.1 Thryothorus ludovicianus | reverse complement strand
AAACATCATATATATATATAGGCATCATATACAGATATATATACTCGTATGTATATACAAATAGAAAATCTCAGTTGATAAAAGGTCTGTTTCGAAGTGCCCACTGCTCCACAGATGAAATTTGCAGAGCTTGGCTCATACAGGATGAAGTCAAAGGGCTGTTTTCATTGTGTCTTCCGGCCTGAGGGTGTTCCTAGATTGTCCTTCAGTTTAAACTTGAGAGTTTGACTCCTCTGAGAAGGAAGAGATAACATAGCAGTATCACACAGCAACGCTTGAATTCTTGCTGGAGTTTGAAGTAAAGGCTAATAACAACCAAAATGTGATATGTTTCAGGTCTAAGAATTTCCTTGAATGACCCAAGGAAAATGTCAAGGTGTGCCCTCAAATGATGCAGAAGACAAAATTAAAACTAGTAACAGCCTTAGGATAAAATGAGACACAGTGATGAAGCCTTTGAGAACAGACTTTCTCAACAATGCCATCTATATTCCTAACCTAGATACAAGAGACTTTGGAAAAATTCTCCACATAGTCCCATTTTATATTTTCAAGCTGACATAACCCGGGCTCTTGGGAACTGCAAATAAAATGGACACAAAGAAAAGAATTACAGAATAATCTCAGTCCAGTCTCTTGCTTCAAGTAGCATTTGCTGGGATGAACTCCAAGGGTGAAGTTTATCCCAACCTGTCTAGGCAACATGTTCTACTGCTTGACTGTCCTAATAAAACATCGCACATTTTGTGCTTATGCATTAAAATTTGCCAATGGGGTAGTATAAGCTAAAATCAATGCTTAGAGCTTTAAAAAAGAAACCCAAGTAGAACATAAAATCCTGTTAGAGAAGGCAATAAAGTTGTTTAAATTGAGTGTCTACAATGTCTTCATGAAAGTCTAGCTTCAGGAAATGTCGGAAAAGAAATGTAACTAAATTTAATTATATTTTTATTATTATTCATAAATGAAGAAATAAGTATATTGCCATAGCAACAAAATGCCATGAGTTTTTTCTTTATAAATTTGAAAATGTAGTGCTTTCACATGAAATTAAAACCAGAGCCCAGAAGCACAAAAAATATTAAAGTAGTGCATTTTTAATAAGAAACTGTTAATTTTCTTACCAATTGGTTTGTCTCCAAATTAAAAGATTATTGAAAGGAGTTTTTAACACTGAAGACAATTTTTGAAAAATAACCTTTCACTCCATAAAAATTATCTCAGAGTCCAATTTTTCTCTAAGAATCACACGTAGCTTTGTAGAAATAATAGTTGCTTGTTAGCTCAGGGCATAGCTCCTTTTAAAAGAAATGATTGTGTAGACAGAGGTGTAATCTATGCTGCACATGAAAGCTGATTCTGCCTCTTGAAAACGTAGCTTCTAAAGATGTTGTTAATCACAGCATTAGTGAATAAATTTAGGGAAAGGCTTTTACTGAAAGTCATTTTACCCAGCGAAGAGGTATCCACATGCATTTAGCACTGGACTCAGCAATCCTGAGTTGTGGACCCCTGCTCATGCTGAAAGCCCTCTGACCTGAATGGCTCTTACCACCAAACTAAGCCCAATTACAAACTTAAGGCAGCAGAGTTGGAAGCCAAAGCCAGAGTGAATAAAGTCTGCAATCTCTTAGCTGGTGGACAGCATTTGCATTTAGCATTTCAGTATCCCCTTTGAATTCATATATCACATTAAACGGACTTTTTAATGGTTGCTCAAAATGTCTTTTCATCAGCAGCAGACTTGCAGCTCCCATGAAAGTATCTAAGCAAGGAAACTCTAATAAGAAGCTCTTCTTTTCAAGTCTGAATCTTAAACTCTGCTGCTTTTATTAAAAATCACATCAAACTTTAAGAATTTGAGGGTTTTCAGGAAGATATAAAAGTAAGCTATTTTAATTCAAAATTTTTCATCTGACCTGCTCTTCTTGATTTCACTGGAAGTTTAATTGATTTAAGTGGAGCATAACTTGGACAAAAAGACTGCATCAACTCTGTTTTTTAGTGAATTTTCGTAGATGACCAGCGGTCTTATCTGATGCATATTTTTAATTTTTAGTAACCAGGATAAATCACTTGTTCTTTTCTCCACCGATTTGAGAAGGGTAGCACTTTTAGATTATATCTTGAATGCCATATTAAAAATTCATAATTGAGTTGTGAGAGTGAATAATTATATCAAGACCAAGAGAATTAAGGAGATAGGTGAGACACATTTCATTTATAGATAATTTATTTCTTTTTAAAAGTCTTTCTAAGTCTTTTGCAATAAAAATAAAAAAAATATGGCCATTTCAGCTCTAGCATTTAAAAGTTCTTCGAAATTTTATGCATTTGTCCTCATTACATTTTTTCCCTTCTCTACATTTTATTTATACAGTAATTGATGCCAAGTGGCTTTATCAATGTTGCTGACAATTTTGACTGATGAATTCACTCATTGCTGTTGTTTCAGCAGCCCATTGCTATCAGTTACAGAGCAGCTACTGATTGCAGTGATTCCAATATGATTCCAATTGACCAAGAAGATAAGTGTACCAAAACATTCCGTGTTTCAACTAGCAATCCATCTGGGCATACCTAACTTCCAGGGAAAGAGAAATTCATGCTATGTGCACTGCTAAATTGGTAATTGCTACCATTTCTGCACTGGACTCAACAAGCATGGAAAAGATGGGATAGAGAGAAAGAAGAAAAACTCTTCTTTAAATTGTTTTCCTTTTGGACCACAGATGTATCTGAGGGTTACTGGCTGATATAAATCTATAATTTGACATAGACTTTTGAAACCTCCAATAATATCTTCAAAGAATCTTACAGGAATTGAATTCTCACAGATAAATTGAATAAGAAATAATATGTTTGATTTTTTTTGTTCAAAGAAATGTACTAACTAAACCTCCAAATATATAAATATGTCTGATTTAGATACCAAAACAAAGAAACATTAGGTCTAAAATCAAATGTCCAGTTTTCACTGTATATGAAAAATAAAGTGATTTTTTGCTTTGACTATCCCTACACACTTCTAGTCTTGCCCTTCTCTGTTCTCCAGAGTCTGAGCACATTTTGCCTAATTCACATCTACATTCTTAGTACATAGCATAGTCACAACCTTGCCACAGCAAGCACAAGCCAGGACTGTCCCTGTCCGCTCTAAGTACTGGAAGAAATATGGCCAAGGTCCAGCTTGAGCAATCTGGCCTTTGCTATCCTGGGTATTTTCAACAACACAACTTTTACAAGGGGATGGGTACCCTGCAGCCTGTCACAGCACTCTGTCTGCAGTAACAGCAGCAAATCACTTTAAATTAGTGCAGATGGGAATTCCAGCTCCTGCACATACAAAGTATCAGTTCACTCTTGTACTTTTCCTCGTGGAAGGAAGCCATATGTGCACTGATGAGCTGCACTCCTCTCTGACTCAGTCTGGGCACCTAATCTGAGTAGTGCAGACATACAGAGGGCAAGATTATTCCCTTAAGATGGCAGCAAGATGCCCCTGTGCTTACTTTTGTTGTATTATATTGCTTCAAGTGGCACCTCCTCAGATCCTACTCACCCCACATTCACCCCATGTAGGAAGCCTAGTCACAAATCTGGGGGAAGAACCCAGCCCCTGAACTACTGCAGCAGTGTTTGTTTCTTCAGCTAGAGATAAACCAAGCCTTCTACATAACTGAATACTATAGCACTCCTCAGAAGACTACTCAGGCCCCAACTTTCCTGAAACCTTTAATTATTTCACCAGCAGCTGTAAGCTGCTGGGATTTTTTATGAAAAAGTTAAAGCATCTGATCCACTAAGGGATGAAACCTTAGGATGTAGGGCCTATCCAGGGAATTTTAACCCTCTGATTTGAATGTGATAAGGCCAAAAAGGCAAATGAGATAAGCATGAACTTCAGGAATTAATATAGCAAAGGAAACCATCCCTGAAATCCAGATACATCTAGACTGAAATCTGTTTAGCCTGACTTACAAATACAGCAAGCCAATGAACAACAATTTCTAGCAAAACAATCTTCCAAAATAAGAGCTGCAGTTTCCTAGAGAGTTAATGAAGACAAGGAGATAACTTTGAAGGACTCCAGAGGAAGTTCCCGTAACCCTAAATTTTACCCCCTAAACTAGACAGTCAGGGCTGCAGTGGGTCTGTTCTTCCTCTGCATTTATTCCTTTTCACATGATAAATTAATATATGCAAGCTGTGCAGCAACTCATTTCCCTCTTGAAATTTCCTCTTCTTGGCATGGAAGTGCAACTACTAGATGAACAATGGAAAACATGTGTCTAAATTCACCACATTCGTATGGGAGGCTACATGGTGGCATAGTGGGGGATGGGAATAGGAATAACTGTTGATGCAGCTCTGAAAAACAGAGTGGAATAGAATAGAATAGAATAGAATAGAATAGAATAGAATAGAATAGAATAGAATAGAATAGAATAGAATAGAATAGAATAGAATAATCTTAATTGGAAGGTATCTGCAACAATCATCTACCCCAATTGCCTGACCAATTCAGGGCTGACCACAACTTACAGCAGGTTGTTAAGGGCATTGTCCAAATATTTCTTGAACACTGAGAAGCTGCAAGTATCAAACATTTCTCCAGCCAGTCTGTTTCTACTGTTTGACCACCATCTCTATAAAGAAATAGCTCCTTACATCATGTCTGAACCTCCTCCGACACAGCTGTGAACAATTCCCGTGGTGAATGTTGTGGCTTATTTCCTTTGCAGTATCCAAGGAGGAATATGTTCTGCTAAACTTCATCTAAGGTTTTTTTGCATGAATTTTTTCAGCTTCCTACATGTCTGCATACCTACCCTTTATACACATGCATACAGAAACACCTACAGGGTACCAAGTATATACTTGGTATATACTTAGATCTTCGAGTGGATTATGCAATTCTGAAGTGTGTAGGCTACATGAAAACAAAGGGCACTAGCTTAAATAGAAAAGAATTAGGCAGAGTAAGTTCTAGAGAGTTAGCAGACTATTAATATCAGGTCTTCTCTATTTATTAATTTTGAAATTAAAAAGAAAAAAACAGTTCAAATGAAATTTTGAAATGAGATGTCCTTCCAAACAAATAATAACAAGTCTTTTGAGTGGTGCTTGACAATGATTCTCTTTTTTCTCCACTTGCTTTTTTTAGCATTTTAAATTTGCCAGTGAAAGTAGTACTTTGAGGAATTTCTCACAAAAAGGAACAGAAATTAAAAAATGAGAATGTAATTAAGGGGTGCATAAATATCAAGTAGAAAGAGGGAAAGAGCCACAATTATTATATTTTCTTTCACCCTTTGATTATGTCATCAAAGATAATTTCTGTTTACTTTCTTTCCTTCTGTGAAACATTAGAGAATGGAGCTTCTTGCTTGTGTCTAATATATTTCATATATGAGCCATTAGTCTGATGCTTCTGTTGTACATAAGAATTTCTCTAGAGACGTTGTGATTAGATTTCTGAGGGACAGTCATTGCTTACTTTACCCAGGTATTTGGAAATTTGAATGACTAAAGAGAGTGTTTGAAGTATATGTTTGAAGCATAGCCAGTTAAGCAGGGATTTAACCCACCCCCCCAGATTTTTAACAACTTTTCATCTCTGTATTTAAC
Source organism: Thryothorus ludovicianus (assembly GCA_013397245.1). Classification (NCBI taxonomy): domain Eukaryota; kingdom Metazoa; phylum Chordata; class Aves; order Passeriformes; family Certhiidae; genus Thryothorus; species Thryothorus ludovicianus. Next base: position 121,857 of record VZTB01003255.1, on the reverse strand, counting down.
AGAGTCAAATGTGTTTTGTATAAAAACAGAGTAACCAGATCTATGCTGGAGAACTTCAGTGTATGACAAGTCTTGTTGATCTTACGCCCTAAGTTCAAATTAAATTTTAATTTTTTTTCAAACTGCCTGAAAATACAGTCTAAACATTTTCTTTAAAAAGTTACATTAGACACCCACTCAGAGTCTTAACAATGAAAGTTCAAGAGAATGAATGTTTCTCAATAGAAAGGAGGTTTCTAAATAGTAGGAGATAGATTAATAATGAGACAGCAAGGCAGCAAGGTATCTAGATGACTTGTGCAAGTCAGGTAAAAGATTGTAGCAACCAAAAAATCTTCATGCAAGCAGTGCTAGAAGTATTGGATATGGTTTTGTGGTTTTCACTGTGTAGTCTTTTTTTTTTTTTTTTTGGTGCAAGTCTTTCATATAAAAAAATCTGCTTTGATTTTAAAGTAATGGAGCACATTTTCTGGAAATGGTATATAAAACTGTTAAAGAATTTATGGTTATGTATGTCTATTTCTACGTAAGTATCTCAATCAACCTAAAACGTTGTACTCAAACCCCATCAAAATCAACTGCAAGTTTCAGTAGAAACTGGACAAAATGACACTTTCAGTCATTTTTATGATTTAATCCATGCTTATAGCAAACCCAGTTTATTCCATACTAGTAGCAAAACCAAAGATGATTTCTTTATTAGATTATTTTCTTGGTGTAAAAATGCAGATAGAAAGTCAACATGCTGAAACAATCAAAAATTAGGCAAAAAAAGCCAGCTGAAAATAGAGGTATAACATTGTCAGTATCTGAAATCATAATTATACTGACACCAATCTATAAATTCTGCACATTTCTAGGCATTCACACTAGATTAATTTTCACTCCAATACAGTTAATAATATGAAGTTATGTTTCCTATTGTTGCTTCAGTTTAAAACCAAGTATCTCCTCTTCTTGGAAAGTTCCAAAACTGAAAAACAAGTTCTTCACATTCTTCTTTCTCTTCATTATCTCAGAAAATTTCATATGACTTCATGTTAAAGTTCCTGCCTTAAGGCTATCCCATTGCTTATCCATCCCCTAAAAAATCTCATGTCCTCAGCTAAAAATCTTATCAAACATAATGAAGCAGAAATAAATCCATTCATGAAGTACAGAAATAATTTTTAGAAAAAAACATCATTCGTCATGGTGCTGTGCCAAATAATATTCTCAACTGTACATTGCAAATTCCTTCTTTTTTACAATCACAGAAGAATTCGTATCAGAAGAATACCCTGAAGACCATCTAGTCCAAAAGCAAATTGAACTCCAGATGCAGTCTGACAAACATCAAGCAAAGGAGTACAGTCACACTCTTATATCTCCTGCTAATGCTCTCGTCAGCATGGCCCAGATGGCCAGCCTTCGTTGCCACACAGACATGGTGCTGACTTGTGATCATTTTGCTGTCTTGAGGACCTCAGGCCCTTCTCAGCAGAGCTGTGACCTAACCAGTCAGTTCCCAGTTTGCGCTGCTCAACCTGGTTGTTGTGCTCCAGAACGCTGCATACATCCTTAAACTTCTAGAGGTCCTTGTCAGCCCATTCCTCCAGCTGGTCAAGGACCCTAAAAATGGCAGATGTTCTCACCAGCCATTTACTCCTAGTGTTTGTCTACCATTAATTTGTTGAGGCTATGTTCCTTAACATAGTCCAGATTGGTCATGAAGAGCATTGGGCCTCATAGCAAACCCAGAAAATACCTTATTTCATTGGCTCCCTCTTAGACTTTGAATCATTGGCTCCTTGAGCCCAATAATTTAGTTTATCCAGCACCCGTGTCACAAACCTGTAGACCCCTTGCCTTGTTTCTAGCACACATTCCTTCTCCCAGCAATAGATAACTCAGAAGGAATATGATTGCAAAGCTTCATTCACTCTGTTCATTCTACTTCAAACATATCTGAAGTTGGCTTTAGCCATTCTTATGCAACAGGACCTAACTTGGACCATTAGATTTCCTCATTGAATTCTTTGGCTTGCATGTTTATACATGTCAGATTTTTGGTTCTACCCAATCAAAAATTACATTTGATGCAGTAATTCCTGTTAATGAAAGTCTGCATTACATGGTGTTAATGAAAAATCAAATGAGGTGAGAAGGATCATAACTTGTGGCATTTGATGTCAATTATGTGGAGGACACAAAAAAATGATTCAGTTAAAATAAGAATACTTTTGGCCTCCTGTCATTATTCAAGCCCAAACTCAAGAGAAATGAAAAAATTCTTCCTTTCCTTTAACATCAGCATTGCCTTATTCTTGATGAAATCTAAAGAAAAGTTACCATTAGGTTATAAAAAAACTGAGTTTTTCTCTTATATTTCTGGTGCAAACAGAGGTAGCCAGAAGCCTGAGAAAAATTTTAAGTGTTCTCACACAATCCTCTGCATTATTGAGTGCTTTTCTTAACCCAGATATAGTCCCTAGGAGTTGTGGATATCCTATTCTTGGAAGTGTTTGAGGCCAATTTAAATGGGACTTTGAGCAACATGGTCTAGTGGAAGGTGTCCCTGCCCATGGCAGGGGGACTAACTGGGTGATCTTCTAGGTCTCTTCCAACCCAACCCTTTCTAGGATTCTATAATAGAGAGAGCAAAACATGAAGGAATGTAGTTTGCCTACTAGTGTTGTCCAAAAGGCCACATTCCCAGTTAAGCTAAGTATCAACAACACAGTGATCATATAGAATCACAGAACCATTAAGGTTGTAAAAGACCTTTAACATCACCTAGCCCAGCCTTGAACCCAGCACCATATCCATATTCACCAGTAAACTGTGACCTCAAGTGCTCTATCCATATGTGGTTTTTTAACATTTCCAGGAATGGTGCTTCCTTCATTTCCCTGTTCAGTCTGTTCCAATGCTTTTCAAACCCTTCCAAGGGAAAAAAAAAAATAACATTAGACCTAGTATAAAACCTGCCTGGCACAACTAGCCCATTTCCTCTCACCTGGACTCTGGGAGAAGAGATTGACACCCATCTCACTGCAAGCTCCTTTCAGGTAGTTGTAGAGAGCAGCACAACAGGAAACCAGCTCACCTCTACTTCCATCTACACATTGTCGCAACATTTGGCATTTGTCTCATGCTATTAACTTCTCACACACAGATTATCAGATGCACCTTTGATCAAAATAAAAAGGCCATCCTCATTTCCACTTGTGCTTGCTTGTGTGCTTTCATGATAGTTCCTTTTGTCTCCTTTCAGAAAAGTTTCATGCACAGTAGATTATTTGCTAAATTTATGGATTTTGGTCTTAGCCTTTGTGAAAGTGAAATTTCATCTCAGCTGCAGCATCCCTCGTCTACAAACATAATCACAGATGTGCTGCTTTAATGTTCTGTTGATACTGGGAAAATGAGAACAATGACCTTTGTGTTAATTGGTTAGCCCACAGAAGCCACTAAGATGGAAAGCGTGGAACTGCACAGGGCAGTAGTTTACATAGTCTACCCATATCTTATGTTAATTATGGGCTAAAAAAAAATATTGACTTATAATTATTTTAGCCTTATAGTTCCTTTATTTGGGAAATAAATAGCTTTAGGATTCTTGCATTGTAGTTGGGATAGGCATATATTACCTTTCAAAATTTTTTTTTTTAAATTCAGGTGAGCTAGAGCAATAGAAACTGATCAGTGGATTGTTGAATTGGTGCTGAATGATTCACTATGCTATTTTCTTCTTTTTCAAGGTACTCTCATGACACATTCCCTTTGTATTTTTTGATAACATAAAGAGTTAAGCCATTATCCATGTCATTTCAATAAAAAACCTCCTCATAAACTTGCAAATTGGATCTTTTCAACATGCAAATTGTGCCTTTTCAAATACCTCAGCAAAGTATCTACCTGAACTATAACAATAAAATTGCAATATACTTCTAAATAAATACAATTGTCATATTCTCCACACTCAGTCCCTACTTTTACAATGAAAATGCCCAGCTCTAAATGATGTTCTTGGACAAGTCAAAAGTTCCTTAAACCTTTATAAATTACCATTTTGCTGAGAGAATATATTATATTCAACTTATTATTTGAAAGGTTATTTGGCAGTGAAGCTAACAGAGAGGTTGTCAGGTGAGACTGATGCTGTCAGCCTGAAAGCACAGTCATAGAGTCAGTAAATACTGCACAGCTACAGAGCTGAAACTGCAAGAGCTTCCACTGAAACAAGACCTGTCAATCTGTCATGTATCTTCTCAGATTAAAAGATTTTGTGAGCAGGCGTCTGCGAGTGCAGAAAAGGTTTTCTAGAAGGTAATGATGCAAAAATAAAAACGTGACTGATGTGTCTATCACGGAATGGTCAAGGGCAGCAAAGTTAGTTTCAGAGCTTGTTTATCTGCAAGCTTTGATCTATCAGATGGCTTTTTGGTGGAAGTTGCCTAAGAGGCCTTTTTTTGACTCACTAGTTCCTCAGAAAATACTTACTATATATGCCATCAATCCATACTTCACAAGTCCTCCATCTGTCTCCTTCGTTGAAGAAAAAAATTTAGGCTGGAAAAACCAGAGAACTCCTTCACTTTAATAGAATGTGAGAAAGAAAACATGTTTTCTGTTCTCTTTCTTGTTTGTCAGAAATTTGTCTGCATCAGGATTACTTTTAATCTCCTCTCCAAAAGAGGTCTTCTACTCACAACCTTGGGGAGCATCCTTCAGAGAAATTAAACACAGAAACTTTGGCTCTAAGTCACAGAGCCCTGTGGGTGACTTGGAATAAATGGAGGGTAGATCAAAGGAGGATTAGAGGCTGGCTGTGGAGAACATGAGCAGAAATGACAAAAGAAAAGGCTTTAGTTTTAGCTTAGTTATGTTCCCCTCCATGAAAATAATGAAGGCAAAACACCATCACCCTATTCATATTTGTCAGATTCACTGCCTACTAGAAGAATTCCCTGTATACCTGTGTTACTAGTCTCCTGTTAGCCTATATACCAGATAGGAAGAGAGTCCTGCAGATCGTTTCATGCTCATAAGTGAATACATCATACATCCTAAACTCAAAGAATAGGCAAGAGGAATTTCAAATGTTCTGTTAAATACTGTAATATCTTAAGATTTGGAAAAATACACACATAAAGAGAAAAAACAGACCTTCTTTCTCCTTGACTTTTCCTCTTCCTTGCATAGTTGTGTTTGTTCAAGCTTCCTGTAAGAAAGCACACAGAAAAGGAGAAGATGAAGAGAGAAAGGGTGAGGAGTGGTAATCATGGCAGAAACTCACACTTGGAACTAGGGACTTCCCCCAGGCTGCCTAATGTGGGTGAAATTCTCACACTATACAGTACCTGGCCAATCATTCCTCTAGGGGATTATATTGTACTTCCTACATTAACTTTCATTTGAGGGTCCAAAATTCGTTACCGAGGCAAACTTTCTATCTCTTCTTAGCAAGACAGGAAGCTGGGACATAACGAAGTTAAGAAATTCCTAATCATTGAACCACTTATCTATGTTTGCAAGGTCAAAGATAGAAGAGTAGTGGGATAGCTGTGCCTGGAAAGTAATGATTAAATGATGAGTTCATAGAAATTAACCATCATTTTTTCTTTCTCTTCTGCAACCAAGAAAACAGCCAGGAATTCAGCTAAAATCTTTATCTGACCAATAGCTGCTTTTCATTGTGACAGAAATTCATTCCTCTGATGGGGTCTGGGAAATGTCCTCCAGAATATTTTCTTTCATGATAATGTCAAAGGACAGAGGAAATTAGGAGCTCAGAAACAAACCAAAAAAAGTTCTCAGGTCTCTGAAATATATTGATTCAGGTCAAGAAATTTAGCTGAAGCTCATCCAAGCCTTAAGCCATTTCACTCTTTATAGGCCTTGCAACTCATAAAATACAATTGCTAGGAAAAGTAAACTCTGCCTGATGTCAGTAAGAATTTTTGTTACATAATGTCTGTTAAATGCAGTCAAGCTTGATCCTGTAATGATAAGAACCCAAAATCAGCTGAATTGAGTAATACCAAAGATCAATTCTGCTCAATCTCAAGTGCCTGTCTGAAAAGTGGCTTATAACTGATGCTTGGGAGAATGGGCATGCATAGGGATCTGAAAGATTTGAATGGACTACAAAGTTTAAGTCACAGAGTACCTTATCCTGTAACTGAGAGATCTAAATGGACCTTGACACACCTCCAATTTGGCTATAAGAGTTATAAGAGTGTACTTCCTACACCAGAGCCTGCATCCAGATAACCATTTTAGCAAATACTGAGGGATGTGAACCCATTTTGGCCTCCATGATGTCATGTGACAATGAATCATGCAGTTTAATTATTTACAATATGAAAATAATTTCTGTAGAGAGAAAGCAATAGTTTCAGTGAATTGTAAGGCAGCTTACTTAGTCACTCTGTGAATCATGTTGCAATGTCTGGGACTTGGCAATGCCTGGGGCATGGCAAGTACCCCAGACAGTGATACCATGAGAAAAGATACATATTAGAAACAATCTAGTTCCAGTTTCCTACTAACACATTAGAAACTATCTAGTTCCACTTTCTTACTACCAGTGTCTCACTGAAGAGTGGCCGTGCAAAGTTTTTCACACCAACAAACCTGACTGAATAACTTGAATTCTCGTTCCCTGAAAAAGCAGTGGGCATAAATTTGCAGTAGTATGGAGAGATCAGGACTATCCTTTCTAAGTTCTGGTGTGATCCATTAACATGTCTTGCAGCAGACAGTGAGGAGGCATTTATAGGGCCTTAAATAAGTTTTCCCAGACACTCTTGATGAACAAATGAATCCCTGTGAGTGGCTGGGAGAAGTGGCAGATCCCTGCACAGCTGTATCCAGGACATGGTCTGCTGCAAGGAGCCATGCTGGGTGAGATCTTAAAAATCCCACTTCTCCATCTGAAGAAGCCTATCCTGTATTCAGATGGCCTTTATTTGTCTCAATATCTAATGAAACTTTGGGACAAATGGCATTGGTTTATACTAGTTAGGAGCTCAGTTTCTGTGATCGTTGCATTCAGACAGGGAATAAGACATAGTAAGTCTTGCAAGATTTCAAGCTGGGCTTGCAGCTGTCACTCAAGTTGAACACCAGAACCTAGATGGGTTTCTCATTCAGCATTGCAAAGCTTTCCCTCTGCCCAAAATTCTGCTTTTCTAATATTCTTTCCAGGCACATTTTCTTTCTTTTGTTCTGAATGACAGGTATGCACCTCTGGATTATGCACACTTGACAATTTTCTGCATCATCATATATGGCATGATGGTAACCTGACTGCAATAGTAATGCCAAAAAAGAAAGAACCTGATGGCAGACATTCTTCTTCCAAGAGGCAGGAGGTTTGTACTGGGAAGTAAAAGTCACATGTCATTGAAAAATCCCTTAATCACAGAATACGATGAGTTGGAAGGGACCCCCAAGGATCATGGAGTCCTTCTTCTGGCCCTGCACAAGATGTCCCCAAGAGTCACATCACGTGCCTGAGTGTTTTGGCTAAATGCTTCTTGAACTCTGCCAAGCTGGTGCTGGGACCAGTTCTCTGGGGAGCCTCTTCCAGTGCCCAACCACACGCTGGGTGAACAAACTTTTTGTGATACCCAACCTAAACCTCCTCTGATGCAACTTCAGGCCATTCCCCAGCCAACAGCAAAATATTAGCAGTTCCATCCTAGATAAAAACAGAGTTTTTACCAGAATCTACTGGGGAAAAAAAGGGAACTACAAAAATTTTTGATTAAAGGAACATAAAACAGCAGGGAGCAACAGAAAAGCAGAATCTATCAGAGAAGTAGTACTGCTATAAGCACCAGATCTGAGCTTCTTAGACAAATGATGCTGATCTCACTTCAAGGCATCAGGCTCTTGAGAGAACACAGTGCTCAGGAACATTGTTTTTAATATTGCACTAATGGGATACTGCTCTAAAAATGAAAAACTGCTTTGCGGACCTGAACAAAAGGAGACCAAATTTGTTTGCACTAGCTGGTTCTAAAAATTACTTTGCAGGGGTTTTAATTCCTACTTTATAAAAATTCCTGGATCCACTTGAAGGTTTTAGCAGCTAGGATTTTTCCAAACTTCAATCCTAAAGAGTTATTTATATGACAAAGTATATATTTATCTTCAGAAAAAAATTATAAAAAATAAATCAGAGATACCATAACCTAAAGAGTGCATCACTGTCCTCCTCGTAGAGCCTAAAGCCTAGGGGAGGTTGTTTCAGGGAGATCAGAGCACTTGGATTTAAAAGTAGTATTCAGCTGGGAAATCAGATGAGTGAATCATCTGCCTATGGAAAAGGATGCACCAGCACAGATAGGACTATCACCATTTTTCAAGAGGAAGGAGAACAAATATATCAGTAAGGTGGCAAATAAGACTTCTCACAGCAGCCTGGCAAAACACATGTTGGAGATACCCATTTAAACTGCTGTTTTATTGCCACTGGCTACAACAGTGTTCCTAATGTAAGGTGCCAAAACTGGTAGCTCTTGACTTTTAGTGCATTTTAGTCAGGTGAAAATTTTTTTTTATCTCAAGGTAAATATACCTTCTCATATAACAGAACTTCTGCTTCCATCCTTTTATAGCTGTAAAAAAAGAGATCTTATTTAAAGACATAAGTATAGCATTTGTTTTCAATTGGCTCTAAGGCTTTCACAGAAGGGACCATAAATATGTCTTCAAGGATAACAGGCTAGCTCAGTTCAAACATATTAGTTTGGGATTAAAGAGACATGGATTAATTTATACCTTCTACATCCTGGGTGACATGGAGCTAATCTTACAAAAATACTTATACTGAAATGATAATTAAAAGCTTTCTGTCTTCCAGAGAAACATGATGATGTTTCTCTGGAAAATGAAAGTAAAGGTTGTAATATCTTAGATACCATCACAAACACTTTGCATAAATTTGATGCTACACAGCCTGGGCATTTGGAACTGCTCCCTGTACACTGAGCCAAGTGAGCATTTGACTGCAGTTCTGCAACTGAAATACTATGGTGTTGGCAAAGGCAGAGCAGAGCACAGACCTCTTCAGGCAGCAGTAAGCCAACACTGCATCCTAATATTTTTGCTTAAAAAAATTCAAAAACTAAGAGAAAGGATTTTTTTTTCAAACAGCTTATCTATAACTAGTTGGAGAACTAAAGGCTTTGAAGAAGTGTTGGTTCAACTGCCTTATATAACATTATATAAGATTGAAATTACCTTACATTAATACAGAAAAAGTATTTTTAGGCAGCATGATTCACTACATAACTATGACAACATACTTCAAACAACGGAAAATAAACCAATATTCCTATAAACTGTTTCAAAAGAGAGCAGTATAGCAGACATTGCAACACAGCAGGGCCCAGGCCAGCTCACAGACAACTCCCCCTGCCTTAAGACTCTCCATGGGCATCTGTATTTACTCTTTGTTCCTGCCTATAGGCCTCAAAGCCAATGCCCAAATTTAGCCTATTTGTGACCTGTACCTAAAACCCACACAGAAATAAAATTTGCAGCATTCGTGGTTCATCTAAAGTATAATTGATTCTGCTTATTAGGAAGGAATGTGCTTTTGTCTATTTGCATGAAAACAAAAGAAGATAATATCAGTTAGGGATGCTAACTCTAGCTGACAGTGCAAAGGAATTAACCAAGATCCTTGTCTCCATAAATATGTAAAACCACAGAGGACAAAGATAAAGACAGTCTGATTTTTATCAGTGCAAGAGAGCACTTATTCTGCCAGAATTTCACATTTCCTCTCTCTGTCTAAGGAAATGACTCCTTTTGTTTGTTACACAGTATGGCTGGCACAGCAGTGTGTTCTTGAAAACAGTTTGTGTGTTCATCAGGAGAGTGAGAGAAACACGAGAACAGCCACAGGGACAGGAAATGGCATTTAGTGCTGCAAAGCCACCATGCACCCCAGCAGTACTATGAAGCCAAATCAGCAGCTCTGGGCTGGGCTTCCTCACAAAGCCATAACTCCAGGGAGAAGCATAGCCAATTCCATCCTTTGGAAAAGAAGATGTCCTGCTTCTTTCTGTTTCCTTGTCACATTGCTCAAGAAAAAAATCTTTGAGATCAGGTCATTTGCCAGTGTGTTGCCATACTGTAAAAATCCTGTATTTTGGATCTGTAATATCACATTTTAACAGCTTTCCTGGGATAAATGATAAACATTTAATTTCTATTGAGCTATATGAATAAAAATAGATTATTTGGGACATGCTTTTAATGAAACAAAATAATCACAAGTTACAGTCAATCAAGAAATCATTTGTCCAAACTGAATATTCTAGTTAACTTAAAATTACATACCTGAATCTGAGCTTGTAGTTTTATATTCCTTTTGAAGTAATGAGGGATAGCTACATTTAAAAAGCAATTCAGCCTATCATACTGGAGTTTGATGTGAATATTCCTCTGTAGGTGTGTATATCTCTCAAAAAGCAGTATAGTTTAGGATGACTAACTTGGAATTGTATGTCTAATTTTTAGAGCCTTACGCTTTGGCAGATGAATCCCACCATGAGTATGCTAATCTAATGTATCTGTGAAAGACACTATTAAAACAACAACCTGGATAAAAAAGAATTTAAAGAAGCTAATGATACTGCAGTTCCCATTAAAGCAGTGTTTTTTCTCCCACAATTATTATATCCATAATAAATTTTTCTTAGTGATACCACCTGAAATAAAGTGCACATGCACCTGGGACCACCAGCTGAGCTGTACAGTCCATAATCTTTTATGTGAAATGGCAGAAGCATCAGATACAGCGTCTTTATAGTACCCTTTTAGCATGCTATTGTGGCCTAAAGAGCCTATGATGCAACGTGAAAAAGAATGTGTGGCAGCATTGATGACAATGGCTTTTATCTTCCCTGCACTCAAGCATCTTGGTTTTAGGCATTCATAAATAAATCTCAAAGAATAAGCTGTAGAAATAAAAAGGAAAGCATGTAATATATTAAATTGTCTGTAAAACATTACAGGCCATTATCTCAAAACCTAGCAAAGGGAGTTGTAATCCAAATCCTGTAGCTCTCACATTCTGTGTTTCTAATGCATCTAAATGTGAATCCAAAATTATACCCAATACTAATTCTCAATCTAAATAAAAAAATTCCATAGTCCAAGTAAAAATTAAAAGCTTTTCATATATCTTAGTATTATTCTTAAGAATCTCACTGCCATTATTTTGAAAGGAACTGTGAGAGAGAAGTAGAATGTAATTTTGTACTACTTAATAAAACCATAAAGCCAAAGATTATGGCAGCATTTGGTAGAGAGACATGGAGTCGATTTCTATTGTATCAACCAACATTAGTGGCCTCAGATATGGACACAAGGAACAAGCATAAAAGAAAGAAGATCATACTGGTATTCCTGAAGATCAGAGTCATGTACCTGGAATGTTAAAGTACCCAAGACACATTATTTATACAGCATACCATGTGCAAAGGAAGCCCCAGCGCTGATCCTGACACCAGACACTGTTGACACCACTGCCATGAAGATCTGAACGCAGCAGCATTCAACAGATACATGAGGTCCTTGTCTTGGGAGAAGACTGAAAGATGTACTTAAACCTTCCAGTCGTCAGGGAACAGCTCCTAGCTCCTTGGCAAGTCTGAAAAATTTAAACTTTGTGACTATTAAAAGCTAACTCTTAAAGGTAAATGTTCTCAAACTGGGAGAGCTTTAATTAGAGTCTCTCTCCCGCTGCACAGTCTCCTATCATGTGGCCCTAACAGCAATTAGAGAAAAAAGTTGGGCAGGCTGACATAAGATTGAAGGATTGGTAAATATCTGTTTTCAGGCAACTAAACAGAGCCTTTGGGCCCAAGTCAATTTAAGACTAGGAAACTTAAAATGACTCCACGTAGGTGTCTATAGATGTCTAAAATCCTATTACAGGCAATGAAGCCGGGACAGCATTGCAGCTCATGGTAAAACAGACACCTTGGGGATGAGTCAGCTGCCCACACGGGGTTTGCAGAGGCAGTTGATATGTCTCTTGGCATGCTTGGTGTCATATGGACCCCTGGGAGACTATTGCCCTTCTAGAGCAGCACCAGATGAGATTGCTGAGGATTCAGGAAGTGGTATTAATATCCTGTCTTTTGAATGAATTGTATCCCTCATGATGGTCAGCTGAATTGTACCTCACATCTCCACCAATTCTGAATTCTCCTCCACAGACACCACTGGGCACTAAATTTATCAGCCTAGATTGATCTGTCTTAATCTCAAAATGAATCCCATCTGTCAGTACCATTCAAGGAGAAAATGATGCCAAAATTACATGAAGCCAGTTTTTTCCTTCAATGTAAAGAGACAGAAAAACACACTAAGCATCATGGTAATGAATGAGTGAAATGTGATAGCTTGTAGTGCAAAGGGTATCAAGCAGGAGGAGGAAGGTGCTGTTGCCTTCCACATGCCATCTGCAAGGTCTTTTAGAGCTCTGTTGTAAACATTTTAAAAGAAGGTAGTGACAAGCGGGGATAGATTTTGTAGAGAACTACAAGATCTGGTCACAGTCTAGGAAAAAATTATAAAAGGCATGGGAGGTATTCTCATGCACTGTTGTCAGTGTTCATGAATTGTTGTCAATTTCCACACCTGTTCACATGGAAAGAAATTTCTGCCAGCAAAATTCTGTAAACTATCAGGAAAACATTCAGAGAGAAGCCATGTTTAAGGACTGATAATTTCTGTTTTCCCTTAGTAAAGAGAAGTTAGCACACAGAGGCAGGGAATTCCAAGCCGAGGCTTGCCTGGCTTTTTCACAGAGATGCCCTAGGTAGATTCATTCTGCTGCTGAATAAGTAGTTTTCTGCAGGAGGTCAGAGCAGAAGAGCAAATCATCCCTCCCCGATGCTCATGACACTATTTAGTGGTGCTAACGCATCAAAGTGTAACCCCCAGAAATGTCCCCAGGCTCTGCATGAAACCTCAGAGACTTTGGGGAATGCCCTGAGAGAGAAAGGCAAGGTCTGCCTTTTAGAAGAGGATACACTGTGTCAATTAGCACAGAGATTTGCTGAGGTGCATCTTGGTGGCTGTGCTTTCCTTTCATCTTTCACTAAATAGCCAGTCTCCCCCAAAGCCATATAACAAGTACAACTAGTATCACATCCCAGTGTTTATCACCAGAAATTGTTAATAGGACTGAAGGTTTCCTATAGGGAACCTGAGGAAACATTCCATTACTAAAAAAAATCCATTCCATTACTAAAACGTTAAAACAAACCTGTATCTTATACATAAGTCCTGTCAGTGACAAAGGAAGACATTCTAGAATGAAACCCGGTAATAAACTGTTTCTGATTAAACAGTATAATTTAGAGAAGGAAGGTTTCCTCACAAGCTGAGGAATTATTTCATTTTTGTGCAGTCAAAGGTAACAAGAAGCTGCTGGAATCTTGTCCATTTCCCAGAACAGTGATTGAAAATTTGCTGCAAAATTTATGGGCATCTCTGAGAGAATCAGAGGGGATTTGGAAGGAAAAACATTGTACATATAAAGTAATGTAATAATTATTAGTTTCAACTCAATATAATTACAAATGAGCTTCCACCAGCTACTAATTATCTTCTTGGTTACAGAGGCCATATTTTATTTAAATGAAGTGGAATGAAATGTTGGTGAAATCTGTATAAGTACTACTAACTAGAGAACATATTGGAGGAGATATGTTTCCCTTTTAGGCTCTTGGATTAAGGGTTTTTAAAAGTATTGAAAGAAAAAGTACAAAGAAATAGAGCACTCTTCTGAGAATCTGAGAAACGTCAGGTCAAGATCAAACAGAAATTTACTTTCCTTGAATGTGCAACAAAGAATATATATGAAGTTCATTTGTGATAGAGCTAGTTGCTTTTGAATTCTTCCAGAAAAAAAAAAAATCAGAAAACCAGCCAAAAAAAAGTTTTTGGATGGAGACCTTGGGTCATATCCCTCTCCTCTCTCTTCAGGCATTCACAGAAACCTTCAGCATTTTCTTCACTCATGCTGGTAAGCACATCTTTGTTGGGTGTTTAGGTGTTTAAGTTACCTGGGAGGAAGAATTCACCCAACTTCACTTTAGGGAACTTACAAAGTATTCCATGAACTGAAGTCAAATCTTTTGCCCCTGCAGGCATGTATAAATCCATCTCTGTCAAAAAAATGTTATGTTATATTTAAATCTGAAAACTAATTAACATTCATAATCCTGGTTATTGGAATAAGGTCTAAGGATGAAACGTAGCAAGACAAGGTAACCTACAGTCCTTGCTGAAAAACTGCGCTCTAAATAAACAAGGCAGAAGGGTATGAAAACACCCATCATCTGAAATGATCCACAACTCTCACTAATGAGTTAGAAGACAAAGACTCATGGAAATAGAGAAGGAAAGAGGTGTGGTCGAAAGGAAGTCCGAGAAGGAAGAAGAAAGTGACTAAAAGCGTATGCAAGGAAAGAAGTTGCAAGGATCACCATTTTTTCAATATGTTGCAAAATATATTGGGTTAACATTGGACTTAGTGCACCAGATGTAAATCCACAGTGAAATTAAAGCATTGAAAGAAACAGACAGAAATACCAGAATTATCAAAGACAATTAAAGTCTTATAAGAATAACATATCTTTTGACATTTAAATGTCAAAATTATTTTATGACAACAAGAATAGCTGTCAAGTGCAAATGCACTGAGCTTTCTGTTCACCTTTCAAGTAGCCATTTAATCAGTAGTTTTAATATTTTTTCCTTCATAGAACAGGGACCTATATTTTTATTTATAGGGTGTGTAATTCATATTCAAAGTGTCATTCATACCATGAAACATTCATTTAATAAATCGTGTTAGTTATTATTCCTAGCAAGATGAATTTTCTTAGGATCAGGGCTACAGTGGCTAAGCACTCATGGTCTTGCTGTGACATATTCACTACTCTGAGTAGATTTTCAGCTGAAGTCACAAAGCCCTGCCATGAAGTCCACGAGCCAGCTGCACTCTGGAGTCCAGCATGGCAATAGCAGTCTGACAGGCATGAAAACCTTGTAGCATGTCTCACAGTGCAGGCACCACAGTTAAAAAAATTCAGACACAAGCACAGTATACCTTTATATATGCACAGTCTTCTTATTGTAGCATAATGAATGTACTTTATCTGTATTTGCAGCTGGTTCAGCTTACTCATAATTATCTAGCTCATTTCTTGTCAATCACACTGAATACATAAATGTAATATCCAGAGAAGTAGCAGAGTGATAAAAACACCAACATAATTCCCATGAAAACAAAAGAAGTGAAAGGCAATATTACTGTGCTGATGAAGATTCCAAATTGAAGAACATATATTTTTTAGAACGTTTCTTTCTTTATTTTTTTCTGAAAGAGGAATAGGCATTTGGCTTTAACCCTCCACTATTACAGCCTGTTTTATTGCACACATAAAATAACTTTTCAGTCTTTAGATATCTGAACATTAAGCACCAGATGCCCAGCACTCTGTATTTTATAGGAAATATGTATTCTTTTAGTATGTCTGGTGAAATTCAGTAAAAATAAAAGCAGGATTGTTTTTGCAGCTTCTCTAGATAGCAACCTATGCCTCTTGTGTATGGACTACATTTCCATATGTGATTAAAATGATAGGTGTCTTGTGGTTTATAAAATCCAATCCTATTTACTTAGCTGTATTTTAATTAAATGTGCTTTGCAGTTAAACTCTCTGTGGCACTTGTATGAAGAATGCTATAAAATTAAAATGAATGACTGAATGTAATATTGGGTAGAGATTGAAGAAATGTATTTTAATGTTTTCAAAGCATGCTCATAAAACTTCACTTGGATGGGCTAAAAATTCAAATTTCCTGAGGAGAAGAAAGTTTTTTCATTATTTAGCCAGACTGACATGTGATTAGTCGTTACAGCCTACCCAGAAAATTAAAAAACTCTTTTATGCCACTATTCGCTCTCTGAGATTCAGGAATTTCTACCTTACAGCTGCTTTTATCAGCTATAGCAGAGCAGGTCATAAATGAGTCTCCTCTCCCTGCTCATAGATTTGCAATTGTGGTGGCCCTGTCACAGGAATGAAGGACTTGGAACACCGGGTGTGTTCTGCCTATTTTCAAACCATGTGTACATCTTACATCTGGAAACACAAACACCCTTAAATTACTAGATGACATCGGATAGGAGATATGTAATTATCTGGAAGTATATTCAGTACTTTGTTCTTTTATTGTTCTTATGTCCATGACTGGAACATGCAGAGCCTCAATTTTGATCCCATTCAGATAATGCCTCTACCAATACAAAAACAAAAGATGGTCTCTGCCCATAGCAATATGTGATCTCAACAAGAGATTATAGAGAGAGACGGGGCAATGCTTAGGTTATGCCAGAAGGAATGATAGGCAATAAAGTAGTCACTCTAAAAATATACATTCATTTGAGAATGAAGTGGGCAATGCTCTCCAAAATGACCCTTCCTCTCTAGTGGATATAAAAGGAATCTGTGAATTTGAGAGCCACATATCCACCTTACAGATGTCAAAAATAAAAGGAGATGAATAAGTGTTGCCAATTTTCTCTGAGAAGGACAAAGATAAGGCTTAAGAAAGCCTGTTTGCCAGAAAAGAGAGCAAAGGAGAGGTTTTGGGCTTATTTACATGGCCCTGATTTGATGAGGTTGACACCTCACTATGATACCAGTAATATATAATTTTACCAGTAATGCAATACTGCAATCAATGACTTTTCAATATATTTTTTATATACATAATTAAATTTTGTCATCATCTTCTGAGAGAGTACAACAATGCTCTGTATATGGTAGAAACTAGCAAGGAGCAAAATGTACAGCTACTGCTGCAAGTACTTCTTCACTTTGTGAGTCAACTTTCATGACTCATTGCAAACCCTGTATTATACTGCAGCTGGGAGCAGTGAACATAAGGTTCAAGTTCATTCTGGTGGCCTCTTTCCTTTCTAAACCAAATTTTTCTGTGTAATCCTATATATGTTTGTAGTATGTCAACTGCACAGTTCACTAGGCCCACTGTTGACCCAGGTCACTTGTTCCTCTGAATATTTGTTGCAAGTGCAGTCAAAGATTGTATTATGGTCTGATAATTGTTTGTGCTCATACAATGTAAAATGATTAGGCACGGTGGGACTGATCAAGATACAGCAAAGTCCACCATCATCTGAAGTTTGCCTCTTTCTAAACTGCTTGGGTGCTTTGAGCCTCAGCTGCAGTTATGACAGTAGCTCACAGAACAAATAGAAAATATGTTGATCAGGCAGCAGCTCGTTTATTCCTATTTTTTACCTCTACAGTTAAGTACACAATCTTTTGCTACTTGTCTGGATATCTGCTTTTATTACAGATCTTCACATGCAGAATCAGGATCATACCAGTTTCTTTATCACCTTTCTTTTCTATCCTGGTTACAGAAAAGGCAACAAATTTACACACAAATACTTCAGTGAGTGTTGAGAAACATCATGAGTGATTTTTTTTTTTGGTGTGTTTTTAGAAGTTTCATCTCCTCCTGTTAGTTTTAGTATTAAAGCAGCAAAATACTTGAGTTGAAGAAGGAAACTGTTCTGTGTTGTGAATCTAAGTGTAAGCTCTTCACTCTTACATTTGTGAGGACCATTGTAGTCTAACAATTGAAATTACCCATTTACTGCACTTTAAATTTCCACAATACATCCAAATAAGGCATGGGACAGTGTAAAGTCATGAGGGAAATGGTATAGCTGTTCCAAAGCCACAGTTTTAAAAATAGCAGACTGCATGCTACTAATGGCAGGAGAGGTGAATATTTCTTAACACATATTCTTAACACATTCAGGTCATTGTGTAGGCACTGCTTGAGCTGCCTTCATGTTCTTTGTCTCTGTACAGATCTTCAGATTTTAAAACAGAAAGTATTTTTACTTGTTGCATCATGCTGTCTTGTAAAGAAAGTGGTGAACTTTGACAATATTAAATTTTGTGGCTTAAGGGTATAAAGAGAAGATGAATGTCCAGCCTACAGGGAGAGACAGGGAGAGCTCTGCCTGTTTCCTATTGATGAACAAGGGAATGCTGGCCAAAAGAAGGCAGACTTTGAAGGATAAGCTTCTGCTCTACTAACAGCACTCTTCTCTCAATAAATAGAACAATATTTAATTTTCAAGGATAGTGAAGAATACAAATTTAATCTTTCATTATCTTGTTCTGCACTTTCTAGTTAATTTTGCACTTGGATGGGTTTCAAAGGATTGTGAAGGGGTGAATCTTCTGCAGTTGTCTTTTGTAATGTTTTGTAATGTAATGTACCAGAGTACTTTCCAGGAAAAACATAGCATCCCACCGAGCCACAAGAAATGCTCAAAGCAGGAATAACAATGTTCTGTTTTAGAAAAGTACTCTCATAACAGACTGAAAATGGCACAATATTGATGAGCTATGTGAAGGCCCTTGCTTATGTGCTCAGCTGATAGAAACTGTGGCTGTTGTACTGAATGGAGTTGGACGAAACAAGGCTTTCAGGAAATCAGTCTGTTCTGTGATGACATGCTTTAATTACCGATCATGAATTTAAGTTCACTGTCAGACATCCAATAATAAACAGCTAAGCATTTCTGACTCCCAATATTTACAGATACTACAGCAATAAAATCCTGCAATATGTTGCAAGGTCAACATAACACAATTGTTTCCATCTCCTTGGTTTCTTTCACCATTGAACTTTGAAGAAGAGCTAGTTACAGCATGTGACATATAACATCTCTATTTCTTAAGTTTGGTACTCATTACTGATTAGTACATAAAAAAAAGCTTGGCACCAGTCACTGGCACATATAAAAACAGCAGTGGGATATAAAGCTTAATATTGTAGTCTAGGATTTTCCTGTTTTTTATCAGTCCTCTGTAACTTATTACAATTGTAGGGTATTTAATGAATGGGGGATATTTGAAGCAAATAGTTTTATCAGTTCAGTTCTTTCTGGTGTGTCATTTAGGGACAGGAATCAGAATTGGTCTGCCTGATGTCTGGACACTCTTTCTGTGATTTGATGTCTCCACAGCTGAGATCTCACCAGTTCTGATGGTTGTCGCTGTTGGTGGAGAGGAGCAGTTCTGCAGCCTCACAGAGCAATAGCTGGGCAATGGTGTGGGACATAGTGTATTTTTAGACAACTCAGTCATCCCTGGGGGCAGGAAAGGAATGGGAAGGTGACAGAAAGGGCAGTTTGGATGGAATAATGGAAAGGCCAGGGGCACTAGACTGTGGGTTTTTAGGAAGGGAATCTAGAACAGAAAAAATAAAAACTACTTACCTGCTTCCTGCTGCAAGGAATATGTGCAGAAAGTTTCCTCCCTTCTGTTTCCTTCCTTCTTTCAACTTCAGAAAATCTTCAGCTACCATTTGCCCCCATTTGTCTGTGTTCAGATGCCAGGCCAGAGACTCCATCTGGGTGTGAGACTGAGCAACTTCAGACAGGCTGCCTCTCCCCTTCTCAGTGCAGCAAGTGATCCTGTCCATTCATCAGCCACGCTCCCCAGTTGTGAGTTAGTCTGCCTTCATTGCACACTCACTTGCAATCAATCTGCTGGGCATCGTATGCCCTGACTGTAGTTACAGCACTGAGTATGTTTTAGACATCCACACAGTTTACCACACAGTTTATTTCATCTTCTGTTCCAATTATATATATATATATATATATATATCTCCTTAATTCAATGTAGGCAAAATCACTCAATTTCTCTCAGTTCATCAGCTTCAATTTTGTTACTGGTATTTATCTTGTCATGCTCTAGTAGCAAAACACATTTACTAGCTGCAGTTGCAAGAATTATAAGTAGGTTTCTTGCTTTGCTTAATTTTGTCAAATCAGGAGGCTTGGTGGTACCCTCATAACAGGAATTTGCAGGGACACAACAGTGAAATAACTCCTGCGTCAGTTTGTTCATATCAGGGCAGAAGTTTTTCAGTGTGAGAGAATCTCGGGGGAAATTAGGAGGAATACAGAGCAGATAGGCAGTGAAAAAATAGGCATATAACTTACTGATTCCAAGGCACTCCGATGAAATACTAGCTACTTCTTTTTGCACCAGAGGGAACTGTTCTGAGTAAAACCTTTATAAGCCAATTGTTTCACTCACTGATTTGACGAAGTAGAAAAATTACATTTGGTACCTGATTCTTGAAACTGTCATGCAGATGCTTAATTACAGGTGATTGCAACAGCCCTGGTGACTCAAGCTTACATGTCTGTTAAGTCCTTCAGTATTAAGACCACAGATACATAATGGTATATTCTTTAATTATCCCATTAGTAGGGGAGGTCAATGTATTGATTAGATTATCACAATCAAACTGTTCTAATCCGTGTCACATTATTAGATCAATAAAAATAAAAGGTATATTTTTTAAACATAAGAGCTCATATGCTAGGAAAAGCTTGCTTGGTTGTTTCTTATAGAGGAAACTTAAGATAGCCAAAATCCATACAAGTTAGAACAAGGAAACAAGAATCAAAGCAGGACACAAGAATCAAAGAAGGACTTCGTTGCTTTTTCCCAGTAAAAATCAATTGTTGGATACAGCTGTGAGGACCACAAGATCACAAAATATATTTGAGTTAGATGCCCAACAGCTATAAAAGCTTTTCTGAATTCCCAGACATCCCAGGGCTTCTTACAACAGTCTCTTTAGAGTTGTTTTTTTCCTTTTCTCAGCACCAAAATAAGACTAATAAAACCAAAAGGGCTGTAATATCATCCCTGCTAGTACTGCAGCATAATGATCTAAAATTGAATAGATTAGCTTAAATTGAAACATTTTTTGGCATCATAACAGAGCCATTATGGGATATTTGGTAACCATAGAAACACAGGTAATGAAAGAGGCACTGTCACTAAATCATGAAACATGAAATAGATTAATACAGACATCAGAAATAAAGTCTCATGTATTACATTAAAGGACTGATCTCACTGACACACAACTGTGTCTGGCATGTAAATTCTCTGTTTACTGATTGTACAAATCTGAAAAAATGGCTGTGCCTAGATGCCATTCAAATGAAAAAAAAGTTTGCTCAATGTTTGGAAACAAAAATAAGTTTTAAAAAATTGCTTCTATGTATTTGTTGCTCACCACTGTGAAACAAATATTCTTAAACAAGAAAATACTGCTTCCTAAAAGGTAACTTTTAACAAAGAGGGCAGCACCACATCTGTAGCAATACTTAGGCAGGAATCTGTAATTGCTAGAAAGAGATGTTTTCCTAGCACATCTGAGTTTTAAGGTTAAATACCATTATGTTGTTACTGTTTTTTCCCCAAGATAAATAAGAAGTTATTTGCCTTTATCAAACAGCTTTGTCAACAACTATAAAAAACAAGTTTCTACTCTGCTCGAAAACACTGAAAAAGCTCAGCCTCTATGGCCACATCCAAAAGGTGAAACTCTATATAAAGATCTGGGCAGTGGGGCAGGGGTGCATGCATTTGTGTTTTCTTTTTCACTTATACAAAATTTAACATCAGCACCCATGTGAGAAAATTTGAAACTCTGAATCTTCAACAAAATTGTAAATGTACAAAAGTGTCCCTTTCAACTTTAATAATGTTTGCCATTCTCAGCCTACCCTTCTCATTCCTCATTCTTCCTTCTCTTCCTTGTTTTTCCTTTTAGTATCCCTTGCACACCGACTTGCCTGCTTTTACAAAGAGGTTAGCCAGTACAAACTAAAAACCTTCTTGTAAATATCTCTGCTCTAATAATTCAACCACATTTTCTTGGAATTAAGTTCTTCATTACTGCATATATTTCCAGTGAGGGAACACAGTGTCCTGCTAGTTAAAAGTTTATTACAGCAACATGAAATACAATTATAATAACTTGAGAAAGAGAGTGAAGAATGAGGAAGGATGCAATCTAGTAATTTTAGAATTTACCCAAGCCTTAGCAATCTAACTCCTGACACACAAAACTTATACGAAGATTTGGGTTGTACACATTGGAGGACAGTGGAGGTCCAGAGATTGGATTGTGAGGCACCACAGCATTTATTACATACATGACTGGTCTCTGAATGGGTTTGACAGCTTTACCATGCCACTCGACAAGAGTGTCTGGATTTGAGCTGTTGCATTTGCAGGACTAGAGAATTTAGAAAATATTTCTTTCTCTATTGTAGACACACTTCAGCCACCTTCCACTAACAGAAGTCGACAGTAATATGTTATTATTTCTTGTTTCTGATTCTATTATTTCATAGTTATGAGAACAACTAAGAGAAAATTTAGTCTTCAGTTAAGGTGTTAATAATACTGTCAACTTCCACCCCACTCCTGAAACATGACAACTGGTGTCATGACCCACCTTGCAGGCAAAAAGGAACTAAAAAACTTCAACCAACCACTATCCAAAAAAACCCCAACACTCCCCACCCCAGCCCCAATCCCCCAAACCCCTCTCAAATGCAGCCTAATCCCTTTTTTCCCAATAAGAATCTTACAGAACAGGAGATATCATCAAGCAGTTGAAATAAGAATGTTTACACTATATGCATCTGAATAGCCTACATGTTTAGAGAGACCAGAAAAGTTGAATTTGTTGATCTTCTCTTGTCTATGCAATGCTGATTCACAGTCAGAAGAAGAGGAGAAGACACGATGTATTTAGTCCAGTTGGACTAATGTTCATTTTCTCTATTGCACCCATTTTGAATTTGGATTGTGACTAAAATAGAGTCAATAGGACACCAGTGTTTTGGCTATTGATGAGCAGTGCTTATGGCATCTTGGGTTTTATTTTTCCGACTCTGCCCCAGCAAGCAGGCTAGGGGGAAGCCCAACACTCTGGGAGTTGACAGGGCTGGGACAGGTATAAGGGCAAAGGGATATTCCATTCCTTTTAGCGCATGCTCAGACATAAAAGCTCAGGAGAAGGAGGACAATGCAGGGACAATTGTGATTATGGTAGTTGTGTTTCCAAGTAGGCATTATGTGTGCTGAGGCAGGACTTTCAGGGAGGTGGCTCAACAGCTCTCTGCCAATGGGAAGCAGTATATGAATGTCTTATTTTGTTGTGCTTGCACGGCTTTGCTTCACCTATTAAATGCCTTTATCTTCAGCACAGTCTTCTTGCTTTTGCTCTTGTGATTCTCTCTCCTATCCTGCTGGGTCATGTCTGAGTGACTGCATAGGGGCCAGGACTAGAATACAGAAGAGGGGGACAAAAATGAGGCTTCTCAATGCTATTTTTTTGTATTTCTTGATAAAAAAAGGCAAATCCCAAGGCTGAAAAGGGCATGTGAGAGCTCACATTGAAAACATCCTCTGTTCTGTGAGAAGTATCAAAGGTGACTTCCACCACATATTTCTGTATGGATAGCAACTGAAATGAGACTAGACTTCTCCTAAGAAACAGAATTTAGAAACTTTGTGATTTTCCATTTTAGAAGCCCTAGAAATATTTCTGTATTTTGTAAAGGATATAATGAATTATTGATGAAATATCCTTTTGGCAATGTTCTTGATGGCTTTTTTAATACTTATAATAACCTCTCTGTGGTCAGATTTTTCTTCAGCAAATTAAAGAAAGAAGTAGGCTCATAGTTCACCTAATAAATATACATAAAACTTCTCCTCATGTCTATAAAATCGAATTGTGGTGAAAGATCATATTTTAAAACATTCAGTTTTTCTCTCTATTGATCCAAAGAAAACCCTTTACAAATTGACTGTCATTCTACTCTGATATCCTTAGGTGATGACTTAGAAGTAATTCTGGTCAGTTGAATATTAGAAAAACAACTAATGTATTTGGTGCTTTTGTAAAAATTTTTGCACAGGAGACATTTGTAATCTGCAGAACACAATTACTACACCAAAGCAAAAATTGCAAGGCAAGGAATCACTGCAAAGTGCTACAGGGCACAAAGATGTACGTGTCTCTGTGGGTAGAGCCTCATATGGGCATTTCATAGAATCACAGAATCAAAGAATGATTGAGTCAGAAGGGACCTTAAAGATCATCTAGTTCCAACTTCCTTGCCATGGGCAGGTATGCCACCCACCAGATCATATTTCTCAGGGCCCCATCCAACCAGGCTTTGAATAGCTTCGGATGTATGGAACCCACAACTTCTTTGGACAACCTGTTCCAGTGGCTCACAGTAAAGAACATCTTCCTCACACCTAATCTAAATTTGACATCTAATTTCCCTGAGGCCCCATGCTCTCTTGCTGGTGCTTTGGTCCTGGGGATGGCAAGGGAGACCAGAACAGGGGAGAAGAAAGGATCAGACACTTGAAATAGAAGCAATTTGAAACCTTAAAATAGCAAATTCAAGGTCTGGATCATATTTTCTAGACTGAGCAACTGTGCTTACATTGCAGGCCACTGCTTCATGCGAATGGATAAACATGAGCCATGGATACATGCAGCTTCCTGCTCTCCCTGCACATAGTTCAAAGTGCTTTCAAAGCAGCTTTCAAAGCACTCTGTGACCAGTAAATAAATCTGTCAGACTCTCTGCCATTTAAAATGTAAGTAAATCTTATCCTAATGTAGGGTACCCTAATGTACCTACCTAATATACCCTTAGCTAGCCTAATGCAGCTGCATTTAGGCTAAAAGGGCAGGATGGAGATCTTGAAGTGGCAGGAGCACACACCCATTTTTAGCCTTTCAGAGCACAGTGTTCTAGCACAGCAGCAGGGGAGGGGAGATGTTACTTCAGTAATTTCGCATTTATTTATTTTAAAGCAGATAATAGCTCAATGGAAAGTAAAAGAAAAAAGTCATAAAGACCTTCTTGACTTCACCAAAAATTGTGATCAGCAGCTTCCAACAGATTTAAACTTCTGTTCCTGCTGTCCCCAAATCAGCAGCTTCTACTCAGTTTCTTTGAGGAGCTGACTACATTGCAGCAGTAAATTTCACCAGCTGGATGGGGAAGAAAATGGAGAATTCCTTCCACAAAAAAATTAAAATTGAGCACAATTGTGGCACAGAGACAAGGCAGGAGGGTGCAGTACAAATACCCATTTTCATATTTCCATGCACCAAAATATATCATAGCTTTCCTACAAAAACCTCTCATGAGGAGTTTCTGTTTATCACAGCAGCAAACAGCACAGTAAAAAATACTGGCTGTAGGCTGCCATCTGCCGGGTTTTGTGATGAAAGGTCACTTGCCAGCAGATATTGGCAGGTTTTGCCTTAACACTGCAACAAGCAGCATGACAAATCCTCACCCATGGGAGGCTGGGGGCATCCTATTCCCACCAGTGGCAGGAGGTTTCTGGAAGCCAGTGGGTTTTCTGAACCTGACTTACTGCTCCCCAGAACACTTTAAAAGGATGCTGTTTTGCACAGATATTATTTCTGTACTGACACTAATTTTAGATTCATATATTTTGATGGTCTCAGGTTATTAATCTTTTAGCCACACACAAGTACACAAACGCATACACACGCACACACATGTGAAATCTTTGAAGCCATGCTAATTTGCAAATTCTAGTTTTTGTGTAACTTCATATCATGCATACAGCCTGTACATTACTTTCTTGCAGTAGGATTATAGTTTAATTTTCACCAGTTTACATGCCCTAAAGGTTCTACATCTGTTTTTCTGGGCTCTTAACATCATTTAATGACTTATTACAGCTCAGAACACAAAGATTTTATTGGATTCAATGGCAGCGTGTAAGTTAAATGAGCCTGTGCTGATGAAGAGATATTGGTTCTTTTATTTAGCTGACATTTATGCAAACATGTGCAAGACAAGTACTCATAAAATGCTCTAGAAATAAAAGCCAGGCTTGTGTGAATGAGTAGTATTTTTGCCTGACTTCAATGAGTTCAAGATTTCAAGCCACATATCTTGGTGTTGGTGCACAAATTCCTCAGACTGCAATGAGATCCACATATTCTCCACAGTGACTTCAGGCTGAAACTAGTGCCATTAGTTTTGCAGTGGAAAGTAAGGGATATGGAATTCTCTGCACATTGATCATAGTCTCAGAAAAATCCTCCAGTATCATTCCAGTTGTAGTGTAGTGTACCTCCATCTTGTGGCTGTTACTTTTCAGAGACAGTCTTACCAAGTTTTCATCTGAATTGTTCACCAGCTTTTTTAAAATTCTCATGAGCCCCTGTTGCAAGCCATGTTGAACTTTCTGTGTTCCAATATACACAGCAGAGTAACTGACTATCAAATGAGCCAATAACACAGTTGAATTTTGCAATAATTGAGTCTCACAATCATGATGCTATAATCAAGAGGATATTGCCAAGATTAACAGATCTTATGCTCACTTACTTTTGTGTTCTCTACAGCCCTTTACAGAATGGATATAATTCTTTATAACGTGAAAGGGTCTTTCCTTACTTGCTGGCTTGAGTGGTCTAATGGATCTCAGTGGAAAGTAGAGAAGTCAGTAGCATTATTGTGTATATGCGTTTGTAAGTAGATGTTGGCATTTGCATGCACATATTTTGCAATTTCTCAGAAAAAAGAGATTAGAGTTTCAAGTAAAGTTTTTGGAAACTAAGAGCATTGTGAAATTTCTTGTGGCTTTCAGCATACACCAAAAAAGAGTCTTCAAAAACTTATGCAATCTCTGCTGGAGCCAACTTCTTAATTCTAGTGTCTCTTCTTAAATTCACTAAATCAATTAAAATTTAACATGATGCTTCTCAATTGCTTGAGCTGACAGGAGCCTCCTGGAGTTCAGCCAAAAGGTAAATGCAGAGTCCTTCATGTGGGATGGGATAACCTCATGTGGCAGGGCAGACTAGAGATCAACTTTGAAGGAAATGACCCTGTGATTCAGCTGGAAGGTTGGAACATGACCCACCAATGCACCTTTGCACACCAAGTTGTCCTGACTATATCAGAAGAAGTTAAGCCAGCAGCTTAAGGGAAGACATTATGTTCAGCACTTGTGAGACAATGTCTGAAATACAGTGTCCAGTTTTGGGCTCCACAGTAGAAGACACTGATATGCAGTAAAAGTGCATCAGAGACTGCCAGGCAGCTTTGTGGCTGGGTAACAGGGTGAAGGAGATCATGCCAGGTCTGGGAATGTTCAGCCTGCAGAAGGGAAGGCTATTGGTGGGAGGATCTTGCTGCTGTGAACATTACCAGATAAGAAGGTGTTGATAAAGTGGAGTCAGATTTTTCTCGTAGGTGCATGGTTATCTATGAAGAGGCAACAAGCAGAAACTGGAACACAGAAAAATGTGAACAGCTATAAAGAAAGATTTTCACTCTGACAGGACTCAAAAACTGGAAGAGATTGTCTCAGGAGGCTGTGGGGTCTCAACCCAGAGAAATACTTAAAAGATAGCTGGATGTGGATCTGAGTAAATCCTAATGCTGGCTTTGAGCAGGGGAGTTGGATGAAACACATCCAGAAGGTGCCTTCTGGCCTGTCAGATTCTCTTCTTTACCTTCTGAAGACTTGTTCACACGGCAGTAACAACATGATACAGGAATTCTCTACTGGCTCTCAGGCACTTCAGCAGCTGAGGAAGAAACAGCCCATGACACTGTAACAAAATATTCACTCGAAGCTGTCCAAGGCATCAGCTCTATTTGCACGCAATGAGACAATTCCTACCAAAGCTCCATTATAAAGGGTTTGTTTCTCCTCTGTGTGTTGGGGAAACAGCTACCTTTCTGTTATTTAAATGCTGGGTTTTGACATCATCTGTAAATGAGTTTGCCAGCCTAATAGCACAAAAACAATGAGCTGTCACATTAGCGGATAGAAGGAGCAGCTAGTTATTTTCCAGGTAGTGGAAAGCAATTAAGAAACTCCCATGTCACTCTCGTTGGTACGGTCTGTTGCTAATCAGATGCAAATCTCACCTTAAATAAATAAGCAGACAGGTTATTTCTAAGTAGAACATCCCCATTAACAACCCTAGGGGTGTGTTTTATAAAAAACAGTGGGTCTCACTGAGTCTGGTCTGCACTGCAATGTGAAAGGCCTAAAGTGCCATCTCCTTTTCCTGGTCCATAAACACATTGGGAAGGGAATATTTAGAAGCCTACTGAATCATTTCCTTCCAGTCTGAAGGACAGGAAAATTTGAGGGGCATTGTGAGGACTTTTATCCTTTAAAGACAAGGTTGTAAATAATAGTTTCCAATATTGCTATCAGGTTAAACAAAAAGCCATCCTCAGATTCACAGCAGTATTGCATGCAAAAAATGTACTAAGTGTAAGACTAACTTTTATTATAAACTAATTCCTATATTCAAATATCTATTTTTTTTATTAATTTTTTACTATAGTTGATGGAAATACTAAGTAAAAGAGCTCACAAGTGTTGTCATGATAAATCAAATCCTGTGCTATTTTGAACATTCTAGGCATCTTCAGGCTGTTAAACTGAGCATGTCACCTGACAGTCAATGGATTTATCTATTAAGTCCTAGGGTAGTCAACATCATTTGTATTTGCTATGCAAACTCCATTGGTGACAGTGTATAAAGCAGATTTTAGGGTGACCTCTGCAGGCAAAAGTCATAGACTACAGGTGTTGGACGAGATTTTTTTTTTCATTTCACCTCCTCAAGTGCAAAATTAAGGGTTATAATTTAAAATCAGTTGCCAGTTGAGAAGAACATATGAAATTGAGTATCAACGCCTGAAATTGTCACAAGTAATGACAGCACCATAAATAATGTATGAGAGATGATGATTGCTAATCATATTTGGAGTTTCTTAAATGTAGGTCTGACTCCATTGGGTCTGAAATTGCAGGAAAGCAGTAAATTTGATGGAGTATGAAGTATGACAGTTTCTTGTTACATATACAGGCTTCAAAGGGTGTTACAAGTGCTTTCTGATAGCCTTTATCTATAAAAAATATCAACTCCTCTGTGGAGAAATATAGAACCTGGGACTTACATTTGCAGTATTTCTTACTGAAGTAGTAGTATAGTAAAGACAAATACTTATTTCAGGCAAATGCTCTGTGTTTATTTCTGAGTGTCTAAGTCTTGCCTTCATTGTTGGCTATCTTCTCAAGTAACAATTTCTAACAAATATTTGGGTTCTATAGATACACAGAGAGGAAATAGGTGACACCAGAGCCATAACTTTTAATTTATTGTGAGCCTTTCAAATTTTAGCACTGTTCAGTCCTGTAAAAATATCTCTAGTGTTCAACTGATACTACTGATTTCTCAGTTTTTAAAGTCATCAATTTTTTGTCCTGGAAGGAAAAAAAAAACCCAAAAAAACCCCAAAACATAAAAGGTAGCAAACACTCCTCTGATCTCCTGAAGGAGAGGGTCTTTTCCTTGAATTCTAAATAACAGGACTGAAAGAAAAGCAGCACCTTTGGTGCTTGTCATGCACAGCTGCTGGGTGTTTAAAAGTGAGCCTCTCTGAACATGTTGAATTGCAGGACCTCAAGTTTTGGATTTTGACCCCTGTTGAGCACTGCTGTGTTCAAATGCTGTTCTCATATCCACGTCATGTGGTAACTTGCCTGCTTTGAAGGATGGGATGATGTTTGTTTGGAATATTTTGAATGGCTGTCTGCTTATCCATTGTCTTATTTCTCTGATGTCCTTTGTCACAGATGTAGATATTTTTTTCATCCCAAGTTTATTTCTCCAGTGCTGTACTGCTCCTCCACACCCTGCAGTTCCCATAGCTGGGAGAAAACTAGAAGCTAGCACCACTGCAGGAAGGCTGTAGCCAGGGCATGGGCATGTCTGCTTTTCTTCATCACAAGGAGCCAAGGTGTTTTATGTATGTTCACTGTGTTAAGAGTGAGGTGGCACAGTCACTTCAAACAGCAAAAGGCAAAAGAACAGTTCAGGAGATGCATGAAAGGGCATGGTTCATAAAGGCTAAAAGGGCATAGTGCAGAGACCTTGGATGCAACTGGTAAAAAAAAAGGAGTGACCTGATTCTAGAACACGAACAAAGACCTTGGTATTTAGCTGTGATAAAAAAAAAAAAAAAAAAAAAAGGAACTAGAGTTCAGCATTACTACCATGATATTTTGTCATAAACAAAGTGGCAAATAAAGGAACTGGCAGTTCTCAAGGGTACCTAATACCAAGATTTCTCAGTGCAAAGTCTTTCTACAAGAAGCACAAACACTTAGGCACTTCAAAGGTAACATAACACAGAGGAACAAGACATGAATATTAATGTAAGGCAAACAGAAACATGATTTCAAAAAGGAAAGTCAGACAGATCATTTAAAGGCAGTGAGATAAAAAAGGAAACAAAAAGCAACCAACACACCAAGCAGTGCTTTTAGGTAAATTGGCTAGGACATCTGTCTTTCTCCCTCTGTCCCTTTAGTAAATTCTGCTGCTTAGCCGACTGCTCTTCACCGTTCCTTGGCCTATTTCATCATTCACAGTTCTCACAGTTCATGCAAAACATATCAGCTATCCAATTATCTATACATCCACACAGATACAGCCAACATCCTTGCTCTTTAGTCTGATCTTTTTCTCACTCACCTCCCAACTCTTGCTCTGATCTGACACACTTCAAGTCACTTACATTTCTTTTCATTCTCATGTATGGTGCTAACTTCCTTCTCCTGCTCCTCTAAACCTTCTCCATCAGGGAGGACCAATCACCTTTGATTTATCAGCTGGGTCAATCTCTGCAACTAGGATGCTCTACATACTGATCTATGCTTTTGAGAGCAACACCAAGTAAACATTGTATGGAATATATTGGATATTTTGGATTTATTTTTGTTTTTTCCCCAAGATAGAAAGCATTTTTGCCAGAAGGGCAGAAAATTTCTTTGTTCATATGGCAACTATCACTTTGACACTAGCACTGCAAGCAAATTTCAATGCATGGTTTACCCCAGAAAGTTGATGGAGTGAATAAAGGAAATTGAGGATGTGGATTTCCCCACAGCATCTAAAGCAATAAAAGCGATGGACCTAATTCTCACCAAGAGAGAAGATCAGACTGCTCTACAGAAACCTATTACAGCCATCAGGAGAGGCTCTGAGATCAATAGATATTTAGAGGGTAGCCACAATATGAGAGAAATGTTTTTTGGAAGAGAAAAAAGTTTTAAGAAAGAATGTTGATGTTAGTGGAAAGCCGACAGTTGCTTAAACAAGAACAGGAAAAAACCCCAACCCCAAAAAAACAAAAGCACCAAAAATGTGCTTGCAACCACTTAAAAATATTTGCCCAAAACAGTGGGAGCTTTGGCTGTGTGCACACTTTTTCTGTTTTTCTATCTAGCATGCAGCTGAAAACCATTTGTTTGACCTATTTACAGAACTCAAATTGGAAAAATAGGATTTTATTTTCAAACATATTCTGTAACAGTATCATTAGTCAATGAAATAATGACATAAAGACTGTACAAAATTGCAAGTTGAACAGACTATTTAACTTCTTCATTGTTTATAAACTAAGCTTATTTTTGTCTTCATATGTACTAGTTCATTAAAACTGGCTCTTTCTTGTAAGAAATATAATTGTACCACTATGGAAACACCAGGCTGACCTTCCAGCCCTGGTGTAATCATGACCTTACTTGCTCAATTAAGATAGAAAAACTCTCCCAAGGACTGCATCTGAAAAGGCATCAGTGGGAGATTTTTGTCTTTTATAGCTGTTAGGAAACATACTGGGACACTTTATTTGGTGGATGAAAAAAATGGTGCTTCCATGAGAAAAGAAACTATGAAAACTATCCCAGTAAAACAAGAAAGTGAGGCAGCAGTTGGAACAAGCATAAAGCAAGAGCAACAGCCTGAGTGTGAACTGGAACCTACATAAAACTGATGAAGAAAAGAAATTCTAAACCTTTGAAACAGCTCCAATTGGCTTGAATTAAACTGGACTGCTATTCTAGTAATAATACTCCTAAATAAATTGTTATGGTTCAAACAAGCAAAGCAATCAGATTTTCTTTTCTCTGTTGCAACCATATATACTGATTCCCTTTTATCTGCCTATCACAGGGCTCTCCTCTGAGCTACAATAATTCATCCTTCAGGACTGAATTCTCCCAATACAACTTCAATTCATAAACAGATCCTTTGGTGGCACAACACATTGCCTGAGAGGTTTTCATTCAAGATGAATATTAAAGGCAATTATATACAGAAACCATACTAAGAGTTGACCAAGGTCTGGAAGACCTTTTCTCCTCAGTAACAAAAGTCCTAGAAATAACTTTTAAACTTATTCATCTATTCTTCTCTATAGGGAAAACCTTATAGTTAAATATAGAAAAGAATTTTGGCTCACAATTCTGTTACAATAATAAGCACTGTTTTTACAAATAAACTGCAAAGATCAATGAAAGATGCATGCTGACCTGTGATGTGCTGCCAATATTTTAACAATGAGCTCTAACAATAAAAAGGGTCCTTCCTTTGCTCATGTTAATCTTGACACAGAAACAAGTTGTAAAACTTTTTCATTTTGACCCCAAAAATTCTCTATTAGACTTACAGAATATATGGGAAGACATAAAGAGGAACAGTCATTTAAAATTAGCTTTTGCTGGAGATTTTTGTGTCATGAAAAATAGATTAGTAGAAATTCAAAGAAATACACCAGTGCACAAGAACAGGAATGATAATCCAAGGCATAAACAAGTATAAACTAGGCGTAGGTACTTGCCTCAATCTTCTGATGTCAGATACACAGAGAATGCAGGTTTAGCTGAAATTTAGATCAGGAAGCTTTAAGCCATCATTAAAGACTTCTGGCTCACCAGAACTATCCAGGAGAGTGAATTCTCACAGTAGGGACTTCCTGGGAGTGTGAATAACTATCATTTGACATGAACTTAATTTGGAAATAAAAGAAGCCAGAACCTAGGTAAAAATTTGTCTCCCTAAGCTCAAAATTGTGGTTTTCAAGTCTCTATTTATCTGCTGCCTAGTCTTGGAGACATCACTGTTTCCAAAGCAAGAGTTTCTCAGCAACTGACTAATGTCCAGGATCACTCAGGGTCTAGAAATTAGTTATTCTCCTACCAGAATCTACAAATCATTTCCAGTCAGTAAGTGCACACTGACAACAATTGTCATACATCCACAAGTATGTTACACAGGGGCAATAATTTTCTTCTAAAATACCGCTGCTGCTACATCCTCTCCTCAGACTCTACTCCAAATTTCTACATAGAACTCATTAGTTAAGTCACATATGAAAGGAAAGGGAGACTGAGGTTTATTTCCTATGTATTCTTGAGATTGCCTTAATTACAATCAGAGTCTCTCTGAGATGACAGGGAATACACAAAGATCTTGCAAGAACATGCAGTATTTGTTCCTGTTCTTTAATGTTACTATTTGCTCTCATTCTTTAATCAGTCTAACTAAAACCAATACTTTGAGCTTTGAGCACAAGTTATTTTAAGATTTGTTGCTTCAGAAACAGCACAAAGATGGTGAGAACCATCCTGTAATTCTTGCCCATGGGTTGTTTAATGAATGACTTTAATGTTGTTTAAAAACCCAAGGTTTGTATGTTTGAAGACACCTCAAGTGAAAATGTATTGGCTCCAGATTTATCTATTGCTTTGGTTTTACTCATTTGTTGCTTTCAGAGACACCTAAAGGATGGTCTCCACTTTGATTCCCTGTGATCTGAGAGCACTCCTAGCTGTTCCTGCTGGGAATTTGTGTGAAAACTCAGTTTGCTACTGTTCAGTCTGATTTATTTCATAGGCAAAACATTCACTCCTCAGTAATATTGTCCTTGTGTCTTGATAATGTGATGAGGTAGTAGCCTAAAGATGAGCTACAGGACTTTTCCATATCAGAAGCAAGGCCATTACTCTTTTGTCTTGGAACTGGTAGAAGAATTCAGTAGATTACTAGCATTGAAAACCACTAAACTGCAGTCATATGAGGGATTATAACCACCAAAACCAAAATCAAAATGCTTCAAGACAATACATGTAATTTCTCTGTGCTTGCAAAACCCATCAAAACTCATCAAGCATAAGACTTTTAGACTCTTTTGCCACCACTGATAAGCCATTCTGAATCTTTAGCTCCCATATGAGATACTGTCTGGTATATCATGAGTCTCCTGAGAAGTTCTGTTTAAATAATTGAGGAAAAATACATATTTGAGACATATTGGTTTGGAGCTGTGAGCAGCGCAATTCAGACTTAGCTACTGTTTCAAGATTCATGCAGGGACTCATCTTCTAAAGAAATTCTGTAAAATATAAAAGTTTGATTTCATTATGATACTTTTTGACAATCCTCTTCCAAGCTTGAGACTTGCTAGCTGTCAGCATCTCCACCATTGCAAATACCTGGTGAGTCACAGCTTTGGACAGGAATTTTCAGCACAGGAGAGAAAAAAATGAAACATGGAGAAAAGTTAATACTTATTAAAAAAGAAAGAAAACAAAACAACAAAAAAGAAAGCAAAGTTTATGGCATGTTGGATGCTGTCTTAGAACAAAATTCATACCACCTCAGAAGAAAGACCTGGGGCACATTAGGAGTAATGATCAGTGTGGCCTTCAAACAGCTCAGTATGATCATGTAAGGAGTTCAGGAAGTAGAAAACATCTAAAATATTGGTGTGTTGTTTCAGTATATCTTCAGTTGGAAGACCCACATACAGCGCCTCATACTACTCCTTTATTCAAAGCAAATCTTTTCTCAGGCTCTTGTCCTTAAAGTTTTTAGTGTCCTACTGACCCAGCTCTATTCACCCTCTTAGACACAAGCTCAGCAAGCTGGCAGACCTAGTTAGCCAGGAAGAACCATTAGCTTTAAGAAATTTTGACAATTATTTAATACTTACATTGTAAGTTTGGAGTCAATTTCTTTGTGTGGTTTCCCAAGAATGGAGAGAAAAAAAATCCAGTGAATTTGTAATAGATAAGTTGTGAAAACCAAGGGCACTCTAAATTGCTTTGCAGGGGAAGTCCTCATTTCATTTCAGCCTTTGCTGATTTTTTTTACAGCACAGCAAGAGGTTTACAGCTTACTGACAAAGAGAGAAAGAGAAAGAAAGGAAAACTGAAAGGTGTCAGTTGTATCCTTGGGGCTCTGATAATCATGAAAGGACTTCCAATTTAACTGGTCTGCTTTGGATTATTGGATCAAATCCACCTTTTATATGTGGAATTATTACAGTAGAGCTTTAAGCTTTCATACTTTTCAGACTCATTACTGCTTCACTTGTGTGATTTCAGTGGGAATAAAATGGGTTAAAGCTCAGCAGGCCCTGGGCATGGCTCACTTTCATGGGAGCAGAATGCTGGCATTGTGGTAGGCAGAGAGACACCCACATCCATGAAACTCAAGCAATTACCCAGGACCCACAAGAGGTTCACCACAGGAGGATATCCCTGATGCAGCTGACATGGGGTCCTGGGAGCTGTAGATATTGAGAGCAGAGGAGCTCTGTGACCTCCTCTCAATGCCCAGGGATTGTGGATGTAAAACTCACAGGATATATGGCCTTCCTGAGGCAGCAGGTCACAGCATCTCACAGCTCCAGCTGATCTCACAGCTCCTGCTTATTGCAGGAGCAACACTTTCCACAGAGCTTCTGCATGGACCTTAAATAAAATCCTCTTTCCCTAGAAGTAGTAAGCACATCTTGGGAAAACAGAGAAAAACCTCAGGACATAGCACACCTCTGCTCTCCCACTTCGAGGATTGTTCTTACATCTGTCTACAAACAGGCTAATTGTAAGTGCAGATAAGAGAGTAATCTGATTGCCTTAGCTCAGGGATTGGATTGCAAACAGAAGCCAGGAGCTCTGACCTCCTGACTCTGCTTTAAAACTACCACTATAATCATGAACTGCTCAGAGAGACTTGAAAATACAAGTCATGTGTGTGACATCTCACTGTGGAAACAGAAAGTATTGACTAAGAGCAAAGACAAATTACTCCACTGTAATATTAAAAAGGATTGGAATAGGTAATCAATCATAAATGGAATTTCCAGTCTGTAAAACAAAGGACCTGATTTGAGAAAAGCCAAATGGAAGTATTTGCAGTAGTCAGGACAGGCAGAGTAAATGTTCGTAATGATGGCAAGATGCACATTTATCTGTGCAAAGATCAGCTGCTGCACAGGTACAAAGGGCTGCATTCCCTGGCAAGAAGTTCTACTACTCATGGCACAAAGAACCTGCTCCTTACTGTTGCTTTAATTCTGGCTACCACTGACTGCATCTCATGGTTCTTTGGTCTCACAATAGAAGAGGAAACAAACTGTCCTCTACTTTCTGTGCCACCCCTGGGTTTAAGATATCTGTCAAGCTGTACTGGCACTCTCCATCCTTTAATTATTCTCACTTCTCACGCCCTTTTCCAGTTGCCACATCTCCCTCAAGAATTTGTGGTGATCAGAACTCCACTTAGAGTATCAGTTGAGAAAAAAAAAGATGGGGTTTTTAAAAATTATTTATAGTTTATTTTTAATGATTCCTAGTGTTGGATCTGTTTTTTTGACTGATACTAAGATTATATTTTCATTTATCTATCAGAACTCCAGAGGCTTTCTCTGCAGCAGAAATGACCACCTCAAAGCCTGCATTTTACATAATTATAAGATCAGGTTTTCTGCATGAACATTTCTTTACACTTATCTATGCAAAGTATCATTTGCCATTTTTTGTCCAATCATTCAGACATGTCCAGCTTTTTGTAGTCAAAAATAGAAGTACTGCACTCCATCTAACTTGGTTTGCTTTTCATTCTCTATCAATTACTTCCTCTTGTAAACTTCTGTAGAATTCATACACCTC
The DNA here is from genome assembly GCA_013397245.1 of Thryothorus ludovicianus. Taxonomy (NCBI): domain Eukaryota; kingdom Metazoa; phylum Chordata; class Aves; order Passeriformes; family Certhiidae; genus Thryothorus; species Thryothorus ludovicianus. The sequence goes on along the minus strand of VZTB01003255.1, from coordinate 85,042 downwards.
CAGCAACTCTTTCTGTTTTGCTGAAGCAACAGCTTTCCATCAAAAATATTGCATTTCAGCTTTCTTTGGCAATATATTATTCTTCATTTGCTTTGTAATTCAGTGACTTTACACCTTTTCAATGTTTTGCATATAAATTAAACTGAAAAGGACATAGGCACAGCTGGTTGAACTCAATATAGTTTCAAGTAAAGTTTCTAATTTTCTTCCCTTATTTTCAGTTACTTTGAATAATTATTTGTGCAGTTGAGTGGACTGTATATAGAACTACTGGTGGCATGTGTGCAATAGCAATATTAGAGATGATCAAAGTCTTAAAATTTTAAAGTATTATATCTTTCCCTTCATCATCTCTGCTTTCATTTTAACCACAATATCTTTGGCACACCTGTGTTGACATGAAAAGATCCACAACTGTCAGATAATTTGCTGGAATATGTGACTAAATCCTTGGATACAGAGCAGGATTCTTTTTGAAATATTAAATAGGGACTTCTTTGAAGAACTAGAATTGCAAATACCAACCTCGAACACTGCACAATGCATGGGGCATTTTTTACCATATGGTCCATATTGGAGTAGCTACTGGCTAAGACAGGATCATCACATCATGTGGTGTTAGAATTCTGTTCAACAAAATAGACTGTTCTTGTTCCTGTCTAATGATCCAGAACAAGAGAGCCCTAGTAAGCAATATTACATGAGCACTGAATCAACAGCTTTTTTTGAACACCCAAGGACATCTGCCAAACAGTGATATGGAGGAAAAATGTTGTTTTATTAAACATTTTAAAAGAAGTTTAAGTAATTAATGATCCAGTTGTTAATAAATCCTATTTGTCAGTGGTCTTGTAGAAAATACAATTACTTTGGACACTTTTGCAATCAATTTATTATATACCCCACTTTTTATTATGCACCTATAAAAAACAAGACAGTAAATACCTTGAAATGCTGATTTCCGTGCTGACTTCAGCATTTTGCAGCTTACCTGAGCAAACATTTCCAAGACCTCAGGTGAGCCCATTAGATGGCAGTGAAGAAAATTATCAATTACTGCAAAAAAAAAGCTGCTTGGAACCAAAACTAGGTGCATAGTGAGTGTCAAGGAGTTTCAGATGAAATGGAAACAGGGAAAGTGTATACTACAAAAAAAGACAACAAAGATCAAAACTAGAGAATGATCCAAAGCATTCACTCACAGAAATTTTAAGAGAAATACTGATTGGCTTGAAGGAAGAAGTGATGGAAATATCTGCAAGTACCAAAGAACTCAATATAGAACACAGATGAAAATAAAAGCATGCATTAATAACCAAGGACATGGCTGGCAGCAACAGACTGTAAAAACTCAAGAGTAACTCTCATTACTCTCATCAAGATCTGCAGGTCTATAATCTGATAAAACCACTGCACATGTTATCTTTCAGCAGAAGATCTGCATGCTAACAACAGGCAGATGACAACAAGGTGACACCAAAGTGTGTGTGTACTAGCCCAGTTCCTCTTATCCCAGTAGGAGGATTGAGTAATGCTGTGAGGAGACCCACAAAAATACTGACAAAACTTTGCTGTGTTTTAGGCAGGCTTACGAAAAAAAATTTTGAGGCCAAATAATCACGCTAAGCCTTGTAAAAAGAGGTAAAAAGACTCAATGTCAGAAAAGAATGATGTAAAATGATGAGGACTCAGCCGCTGGTGTAACTTTTCCCTGTCACACACAAGTGACCCTGGACAGACCACTTAGAAACACGTCCTTGTGCTTTGTGGTGGTGAGTCACAGAAACACAGAATTGTTTGGGTAGGAATGGACCTTCAAAGGGGTCTGAGGCTGAGTAAAATCTATGTGGGAATGACCATGAATGTCCGTCTTAGGAAAAAATATCTCCTTGCTCTTTTACAAGGTCTCACAATGAGCTAATTTCCTACTTATCTCAGATAACCAGGCCTGTGTATTTTGATCACAATTACAGGCTTAAGAAATCCAAGAATTCTGCTTAAAGAATTATCTATTTAATGGCTGCATATGTATTGTAAATCTTTTTTTAACATTTTGATATTATTTTTTTTTGTTGTTTTGGATTTTCCTTGGAAATAATAAGTACAGAATTGTAAATTTGTATAAAAATTTCCAGCGACCTCAGCATCAATAGTGCACATTAAATGATGAATATTTCATAATTATTTTTTACACAATATTTTAATGATCAGTTTGAGATCTATCCACCACTTCTCAAAAAGGGACAATTTCTTACAGAATGTTTTCATTTCTTCACATCTGAATTTTATAGTTGCAAAGGCTCTTTAAGGAACATGACTGTAACCTTCCTACTAAAACCAAGAATATGTTATTGGGAGGTGAGGTGTACAAATGGTGGAGAGAAGAAGCTTAACATTATGTAAGTAGGACAATAATAAGGCTTAACTTTGATATTTATGCTTCAGAGTTTGGGTCCAGGTTATGGATATACCAGACTGTTATTAAAATTAAATTCAAAAGACCTTCCCTCAAAAAATTGTAACTGTATTTTCTCTGTATGAATGAGCATACAGTCCACTCACTAGTTCACATGGCAATATTTAAAAAAAAACAAATCAATATAAAAGTGCATTGAAAGCGCTGAGGTAAAAATGCTGCTTATGCTACACACATTTACAAATGATCATTATTCACAATTGTGCCTGGATTTTACAGACTGTGTGAAACTACAGTGTTCTTTCATTTTATTACCAGGAACGGTGGACCAGTTCAAAGCCACATGAACTCTTATGTTCCAAACAGTTCTGGATTCCATAGAATTACTACTAAATTCAGCATCTAAGAGGGGGACAGGTCAACACAGTCAGGAAAAGCAGATTAGCTGCTAATAAAATTGGTGTCTGCAGACTTTGCAGAAGCCTGTGGATGACTGCAGCACCTTGGCTAACAGCATGTGATCCAAAGTGACAAAGTGACAAGGCAAGAAAAATATTTATAGATAGATCTAGACATAGATACAGGTGTACAGATATGTAGACAGAGATAAAACAGTTTGTCCAGACACTTGGACAACTAATTGGAAGAGAATAAACCAGGTAAAAGGTAAACCTGAAACAAAGACAAATTAGGGCACTTTACCTCTTCTGCTTCTCCCTGCTAACCTTGAAATTGCAAGTGTAGTAACTTTCAGAACTGCTAGTGAAACCTGGAGCAGCTTACTCATGAAGACCCTTTGTCACATCTTGCAGACCTTCTCTGAGAGCTGTGACTGTGCTGAATGCACAGAACAATCAGTTCTGTAATCCTGAAACTCTCTGAATTTGCCTGAAAGATCTTTGAATGATCTAGACACTTTTTTCAGAAATTAGCTGAAATTTTATCAGCTTTGGTTCCTTTGACAAAATAGATTCCTTCACGACTATCTCTGCAATCTCTATGTATTTCATCTCTTCCTCAAATCCTTATCTCACGTTCATTTTACTCTTTTTTGTGCTACAAGAATACCACTGCATATGTGATATAGATCACAACCACCTGAAATTTTAGGTACTTTGAATTGGGAAAAAAACACTGTGTAAAACAGTAAATATGACACAGAGCTGGGGAAAAGCACATAAAAGTAGACAATACATTGTAGAGCCACAGGGAATTCTATGGGACATAGAAGACACTAAAGGTCAAATACTACAGAGCTGAACCCATAGCCAGGTCTGAATTATCGCTTCAAGATTAAGAGAAAAGAAAGAAAAGCAAAGGAAAAAAAAGAAAAAATAAAAAGAAGAAACCCAGATGGCTGAGGCAACTAGGCAGGTAAAGCAGTTATCATTATCCTGAAGTGGTTTTTTTCGTGCTTTAATCCCTATCCTTCTCTCATTCCCCTGCTGCACAGCCTAGTGTGCTGCTTTTGAGAATGTTGAAATAGGAGCAGTACTTCCCTTCTCCCATGAGCTGGGAAGAAACAGAAATGTTTGCTTGTGTACTGTCTATTCCATGGGACCTCCTAATATTCTTCCTGTTTTTCTTTTGACAGCAATATGTGCATTTCCAAAGGTTTTTGGACTTACACATCTCCCAGATCATTAAGAATGTAGGTCACATGGTCTTGCATATTCCCCATTTCAGGAGCAGGTGGCAGATGAGGTGTCTCCCATGCTGGGCACCATTCTGCAATGTGCTGGGGGAAGAAATTGATTGTTCAGAGATTCTTATTACACACTTGGAAGCAGAGGAGATTATCTCTATGTTAGCTGGCATTCTGGAGGAGAAGACTCTTGGCCCCCAACATGTCCTGAACAGCAGATCTGCCACAGCACATGTGGTGGGAGCCAAATGCACAGTGTAGAGCAAGAGTAGGAGAAGACCAGGTGACTGTGCTGCCCCTATTAAGTAACAGACTCACAATCCCAGGACAGCATAAATCCCACCTGAACTTGTATTTCTGAGAGAAACAGGCCTGCTGAGTGCTCAGCTTGGAATGAGACAGTTCCACATGAAGACATGCACCACTGTGATCTCTGCAGCATGCCAGAACAGCAAACTGCCATGATCAGAAAAATAGAGCATATGTTTTCAAATAACCACTCATCTGTTTATCTTTTTTTATGCATTTACCCACTCTGACTGCACCTAGGGTTGGTGTCTGCTCAGAAATAACAGATCTCAGTAGGGAACACCTGAAGGCAGGTGCAGGCACCACAAAGACACAAAATAAAATAGGGTGATACTTTGTCTCCACCTGCCAAAGGTCTAGAGGGCAGATTTTAGAACTTCTATGCATGCACAATTGTAATACTTTTCCTACCTTTTCCAAGAAAATCTCTGATGATTTAATGTTTTTTTTATAGTTTTCTTTACATATTTTCTTTATGCATACACATACAAAATTATGTAAAACAATGAAGCTTTGTTTCTCAATGCAATTTCAGCTGCGTCTTTTCTTGCTCTGATACTCTGAAGATGCACAAGAGTTTTCAATAATGTTAGCTTGATATTTCTCAAAAAATGTTCCCTTTCTTTTTCTGAACACCCCCTCTTGCCAGCCTTCATGTCAAGAGAAAATCTTATAGCAAATATTAAACAGCTGTTTCTTCCATCTATAGTATCATACATCGCACCTTTAGAGCTTCCGTACATTTCATTGACCCCAAAGAACACAATAAATTTCTGTGGCATTGGCAATAAATGAGATTGCATATATGTGTCAGTTAATACTATGACAATTCATAATAAAGCAGTTTTCTCTCTGCACTACACATGTACAGCAAACTTCCATAAAACATCCATGAACTTATGTGCAGAAAAGTCACAACTTAAAATTTCTAGGATCCCCAACCCTAATTGGAAAATCATCTTCAAGAAATCCATGCCACAGTGTCTGTACCTTGGTCTAGCATCTGGAACTGCAGTGGAAAACTTCCTGGTATCTCTCACCTGCTCATTTTGGTTTCATAAATAGAGGATCTCAAAGAAACAAGTAGAGTTCAAAATAGTGGAAGATGAGAAATGTCTTCATGTTGTCCATATCTCACCAAAAAAGCAAATTGCATTGCTCACACTTCTCTTTATTTAGTTCTTGACCCATGAATAAGTTCAACACTGCTGCGTCTTACTAAAAGGAATCTTTGATTATTTTGGGAAAAAAAAAACTTCTTTAGTAATTTTTCAATTATTTTTTTGTTCACACACTTTGAGGAAAACTAAAGCAGGCAAAACTCATTTGGTAATCCCACTCTTACTTTAGAATTTCTTTCAGTCTCATTTAAATTACTCAGCATGGGCTTTTTTTTTTGGCATAGTATTCAAGCCTATGAATCTAAATTTGATCAATGCATATTTGTATTCTTCCATAGATCCTACATCTGTCAACAATATTTCCAGCTAATGAAGCACATTCTCATCGTCACCCACCAATGAAAGAAAATGCACTGCAGCTCTATGGCTAATGAGAACACATTAACAACATTTGAATGTGCAACACAATTTCAGTTATTACTTAAAGAAAGAGCTATGTTATAATAGTTAACGGATACAACTAACTATTAAAATTCCTGTTTGTGTATTTCTATTATCTGGTCTGGAATAAATTCAGAGTTCTACCAGATGTATGAAAATCAGTTTCTTCAATCTATTAAGAGAGTTTTAATAAAGAACTCCCAGATGATTTTCTGAGTAAGTTCCAGCAGAACAGTAGAGATACATATTACAGCATTTACACCCTCTCTCAACTTACTCTGTACTCATATCTGGGCAGAAAAATGGGTAGGAGAATGATCATCATCCAATGGCTCTTGTTTCCTTACCGGGAAAAATGTTAACAATTAAGTTAAAAAATTAATGCTCTGCTTAAGGTAAAAGGTTTGGGCACAGGTTTGTTTTTGTGAGATTCATGGAATAAGATACCTGAATGAAATAGCTACCATTCTGCCCCAATAAATAA
>VZTB01003255.1:0-78578 GCA_013397245.1 Thryothorus ludovicianus | reverse complement strand
AAATAAATAAATAAATAAATAAATAAATAAATAAATAAATAAAATAATTATTTTACACTATACCTCACACTATGGATTAAATTAAGCAAAATTTGCAAGTGTCCTCACCTGCTGACATAGGCTTTTTCACTTTCAAATGTCTGAAGGAAGAGCAAATAATACCTTATAAATCAATTACCTCTGTAGTTTATGGAGAAAAGCAAGGCTTCTTCCAATGTCTTTTTTGGGATGAGAGAAAATGTCTTCTGGGAATGTCTAACACAGACCTTACAAATGGACCTCTTAAAAAACCTGTTTCACTCCATAGAAATTAAAAGGAGCTGGCAGGATGTATAACTCACAGTTGGGTGCCCAGTTTTGAGATTTCTGCACCCAGGGGTATGAAGCCTGCCTGAAAAGGAAATGTTTATCAAAGGATTCAATCCCAGCATGACTTGACTAGGGCCTACGGAACAAGAGGAGTCCTTCAAGTTCTGTGAAATTCTGAGGGTTTTTAACAAAAAAACCTGCATTAATTGGGAATTTATGGAGAAGATAAAATTCTGTCTCAAAACCACCTTAAATGGCTATACAGCCCAGAGATACCTTATGAGTTAAAATGCAGGAATAGAATACCTTTACCATAATTATATATGATAAATACATGAAATACATGCCAGAATCCTCTGAATCTTCAAGTATGTCTATTCCACGGCACGGTCTCAATAAATGAAGCAGGATTTAACCCCTGTGTGCTCTGAATGACAAATATGATGGTAATCCTTCAAATGAATACAAACAGGAACAAGAGCAGGTGAAATATTTGAATTGGTGTCTTAATTGTATGGTTTCTGGCATCTCAGCAAAAACTATTTTTTTACATACTTGCACAGCATAATGTTGGAAGAAAGCTCAGGGGAAGAATACATTTGTCTTGTTCATGACACAAAGAACCTAAACTTGGGGATTTTTTTACACTGACAAAGTTCAGAATTATAACAGTTGAAGAAAGCTATTTTAAAGATGCAGATACACACATGCATTTATTTCCTAGCTACCCTTAAGTTACTGAGGGTCACTTAAAGCCAAAATGTTGCTGCTAAATGGTTTGGGGCAGGATCCTTCAAAAAGTCAATCCACCTCAGGGACCTGTTCCTGGTTCTGTTGTCTCACATCGTGTGGGAACTGGGGCTTGTCTCTGACTGCCTCGGAGGCTCAGGGACCCTGGCAGGGGTCTCAGAAATCTTGGAACAGAGCCCAAAACACCTGTGGTATGGATTTTAGCCCATGGGAACAATTGCCAACCTTAAAAGAAGAATCACAGGTCACAAGAATTTAGAGTAGTAATAAGTTTGTCACAGGGTGTAAAAGTAGTTTTTAGGTTTTAGTACAGGGGTGCCAAGATGGAGGAATCTCATGGCTTTTTAGGTTTCCTCCTTTTTCATACTCTCTCCATTTCTTCTGTTATGGGGACATAAATGATTGGTTTAGAGTAGAAACTAACTGTCTAACTGTAGATGATAGGTATTGGAAAGCAATTATAAATAAAGTATACATAGTTTTTAGTATAAAAGATAAACCCTGCCTCTCAGGCAGGCAGAGAAAGAGAGTGCCTTTTGCTGTCCTGCCAAAAAGACCTCAGCAGGGCAGAGAAAGAATGTTATAGATAAGCTTAAATAAACAACCTTGGAAGCAAGAGCTGAAGATTCAGAACTCCTTCTCTCATCTTGGGCTGGGGAAAAAGGACTTTACATGTCAGGGAAAAAACAGCAAGGAACACCAAACCCGACAACATCGTGAGGTTGCGTTGGCAGGGATCCTTTTAGTCTTCACTGGCTACTAATGCTGCCCACTGGGCAACTCGAGAGCAGGAAAGGAGGGCAGCAGGAGGCTGTTGGACCTGCCCAGAAACCTTTCCCTGAGTGTTTTCTCACCCCTGACTGAACTGAAGTGAGCTGGGGGCACAGCTGTCTGTTAATTTAGCTGTGCTTTATTGTTGCCCCTGGCTGGTAAATCACGTAGCTCTCAGTGTCACAAACCCAAAGCTTTGACACCTTCCCTGACTCCAGGTTTTTTAGCAGCTTGTCTCTAAATGTGTGTGAGTATGAGCTATGTTTTCACACTTATTTGGATAGCACCTGGCACAGTCAGTCTATTCTAATCTTAATATTTACTTGCAATGGAAAAATATTGAAAGTTATCTGAGAGGCAGAAAGATCCTCCCAGAGAACTGAATCTCTGTTGTTTTCCACCTTTAATTCTGCATAATTCTTTTCTAGGTATTGTACCTTATTTTTTTCTTGAAGCCAGATAAAAACTTTTTTGCAGTGAGTGATGTAATTTTGACAGATATCTTGTTATGATGAAATATTAATGTGATTTCAAGTCCTATTAAATTGAGAATATATGTCTGGTATATGTTAGAATATCTATTTTGGAACTATAACCACAGAAATCTTTCATTTGCTTCAATGGAGATACAGTCAGTCACAGGACTACCACAACATTGGTATTAACACAGTCCTGGTGCTGAGGCAATAAACATGACTTTGGTTCCTAAGCTTGAGAAACTTAGATAAATTCTTCTGGAAATGAATACTTTTGCATGAATCTCCTCTCTACATGTTTTTTTCCAGCTGGAATATCAATAAGGTGGCATTGAGTCTGGCTGGGATGGAGCTCATTTCCCCAGAGCAGCCCTCCCAGTGCTGAGCTCTGCACGGGTGGCTGGGAAGGGGCTGTAACCCCCCAGTGCTTTGGGCACTGCTGAGCAGGGCAGGCACTGCACCCCTGCCCTGTCCCCAGCGTTTCACCCTCACCAGCAGCATGGGGGTGGGCAAAATCCTGGGAGGGGACACAGCCAGGACAGGTGGCCCAAACTGACCAAAGGGGCATTCCATACCACATGATGTCAGCTCAGATATAAAAGAAAGGAAAAGGAAAGGCCAACATTTGACACCAATTACATTTGTCTTTTGGAGCAACTGCAAAGTGTGCTGAAGCTGAAGGGAAATATGGAATAAAATCCTCAGGGTTTTTCCTTTGTTTCTGAGACCATGACCTTCACTTTTGTATTAGTAAACTGCCCTTATCTTGACACAGGAGGGCTTTTTTCAGTTTATAATCTCCCCACCCTGTTCTGCTGAGGGAGTGATAGAGTGGCTTACTGGACACCTGGAGTCTAGCCAAGGTCAACCACCACCAAAGAACAACTAAATTTCATTCTGACCAAAACATAGCAATGGGGTGAGTTTGCAAAGCCTGAATATACAAATAGTTTAAAGCATACTTCTAATAGCAGTCAGATAATCACAGAGAGTGAATAAAATTGAAAAAAAAATTGTGCTTACTTAGAGGTTTTAATAAATACCTATGGTCTTGTGGTAATTTATGAATTGTGTGCTTCTGTCTAATGATACTGAAATGTGATTTTAGGGCTCTCCCTGAGCTAAAATTTTTTGAGTGTCCTATATGTAGATTGTATATTTATAAGAAAAGTCTATTATAAAGAGGCCCTGATTGAGTTCAGTTACTCAGGACTTGCATTTATTGAAGCAATCTCTTATTGTTCATTAAAGAAATTAACGGAACACTTTCATCTCTTCAGCAAAAAAACCAAAAAAACCTCTGAGCATTATCTAGACTTATCTCTGGTGGATTTGGTTTTGCTTCAGCATGGTAAATTAGAGTTGGGACTTGGATTGATTAGTAAAACCAGGAACTTGAGGTTTGAGTCCATTGTTCACAGAGGACGTCCATCCATGTCAGAGACAAACACCTGCCTTGAATTACTGAAGGGAAACTTGAGTTACTGCAGTGTAACTGAGAGGATAATCCAATCAATTAACCAAAATGTTGTAAAGGAATTCTTGCATCTTGGGCTAAACTTTCACTCTCATTTACATAGATTTGCATTAATTATACTTTTCAAAAGGTATTTCCATAATTTAAAAGTTCAGTATTCGGTCAGTGATCCCACTGGGTTACTCCAGAAATAAGTAACACTGTAATAATTTACAACCCCTATCACCATTAAGCTGCAACCAAAAATTAAGAAACTTTCATTCCAATGAATTGAAAACATTTCCTTTGGTTAGTCTCTTAAAATACAAAGAGTGGCTAAGTCAAACCCAACCCCAATCCATTTTTTGGTAGGATCCAGTTAATTTTTCAGCTCTTCTTGGCTGTAAAATGAATAATTTGGGCGTAACATCCATACAGCTAGAGACAGCCTTAACACATGGAAACATTAAAATGTTGTTGGGGAGATATAAAGTCGTCAAAAGCTAAAAGCACATACATTGTGCTCTGCTCAATAGACCAGATCCATTCCTATTATTTGGACTATGCAGTCTCCTGAAGGCATTTCTATGATTCTTATTAAGCTAAGGACACAGTTAAGATCTGGATATCTCCTATCATTGCCGTATGGTGTTCCACCTCTGATTATAAATCTGCCATGATTCTTTTCTATCCCCTCAGTATCAAAAAAAGTGTCAGGTCCTCACTTATCAAAGTTAATGTTCTCATAACACTTGGCTAAGCACACCAAAAAAGATCAGAAAGACAATGGTCAGAAATTTCAGAAGCTAATTGTTGACTGAAGTTCAGTTTTAGGTGAACCTGGATTTCACACTACCTTCTCATGTGCGTGCAGAGGAGGTTTATTTGGTGGTACAACTTCCAGAGGTGAACTAAGAAATGCAGCTTTTCCCATTCAAAATGCAATTGCTGCTCTTGCAATTTCATCCCCGAGACTGCACAGCTCTTAAAAGTAACGCATGAGGGTGATTTTTAGTTAATGCTGCTGCTCTTTTCTGCAGCAATCTTCTAAAATGGCTGAGTGGTAGTTAGCATGCACTCTGCATTTGACTGCTCTGTTTTCCACTCCCCTTTATCTTATATGTCTTCTTCAGAGTTTACAGAGGTCCCTGTTGGAAAAAAATAACGATTAACTTGTCCAACACCTACAGAAACCCAGCAACTAAAGAAATCAAGCAATAACAAAACTGCAATGCCAGCTAACAAAAGGTTACTATTTATGGCGTCATAAGTCTCCAGGGGAAAAGAACACATGGAGAAGCTGAAAGAAGGCAGGTGGGAGGCAGAGATATTCTTGCTGAACAATAGAAAATTATTGCTCCTCACTTTTGTGTTTGCACTTCATTTTGAAAAGTAGTATCCTACTTTGTTGATTCTGAGCTCAAATAAAAAAGAGCAAATTCCAAAATGGTATTAGGTTTTAGTCAGAAGAACGGTTCAGGGAATTTAATAACCGTGGGGGAGAGGCCACACGGAGGATCTGAGATTGTTTGCTGTGCAAACAAAAATAGTTCTAGCCTTCCACTACGTCTCTACTTCTTCTATTTCACCAAAACTCCTCAAACTTGCATCTCCTGAGTACTTTTACACGTGGCTTGTTCCAAACAACTAAATCTCACTGTTTGCATGGTGTGTGAGACTTGAAAATCACAGGTTGGGATCCAAGTCAGCAGAATCACTCTTGAAATCCAGCAACCTCTGCCAAATCTCATCAGGTAAGGATCTGACCCTGTGTCTTCTCTTGGCTCACAACATTTGCAGGCAATAGAGTTGTAGTGGGTTGATCTTGGGCAGCTGCCAGGCAGACATCCAACCACTCTCCCACTCCCCCTCCCCAACAGAATGGAGAAGAAGATGAGATGGAAAAGATATATTTTCTAGATATTATAATATTATATATTATATAAATAATTATAATATAGATATAATTATAAATTATATAAATAATATAGACATTATTATAATAAATATTATAGCAGATATCTATTTTCTAATATTGCCCATATGTTGAGATAAAGACAGGAAGATCAAATATCATCATGAACAAAACAGACTTAAGGAAGATTAATTTCATTCATTGCCGATTAATAGAGAGTTGGATGGTGAGAAACAGAGACAAAATTAAAACAGCACCTTCCCCTTGCTAAACTTTATTTATTCACTCCAATATCTCCACCTCTTCCACCTCTCCAAACAGTGCTGGAGGAAGCAGGATGAGGTTTGTGTTCAGTCCTCTCTGCTGCTCCTTTCTCTTCACACTTTTCCCCTACTCCATGCACAGACATGGGTCCTCCCATGAGCAGTATCCATGTATCCTAGCCCTTCAGGATTAGCCTGCTCCAGAGTGGGGTCCCCACAGGCTGTACCCAGATGTGTGTTGAGAAACTTGCCCTAGTGAGTGTGTCAATAAGTAGTCCATCGTCTCCACCTTCTGTCAACAACTTCCAGGAAGTGTGAATAACTAGAGTGTGCTGTCAGGCCTAGGCAGAAAGGAAGGAAGGAGCCGTGCTGAAGGATGGGGCTCTCCCTCAAATCTGACACCTGTTCTTGGTTTGTATCCTTTTTTAGCAATTCTTACACTTGTGTCAGTGGAACATGTAGCCTTCCCAAGTGTATTACCAGGAGTATATATATAAAATATATATATAATCTTACATTTGGATTTATGAAACACTCAGACTGCTCAATGAAAAGAGAGGAAGAAAGAGGCTTTATGAATTCTACCCACTACATCACTGAAGTTAATCAGAAATAAGCTCTGGGTTGCCCCCAAGGCCTCTGCCTCTGAACTACACCTAATTCTGCCTCCTCAAATGATATCAGCCATAATTCCATTTTATTGTGTAAAAATATTTAACCCTTTGAACTCCCCTTTTTATTGCAAATAATTTCCTTCCTTCTCACTTTTTTAGTTTGTCAGAAAGAAGCCTATTTGTTCTCTTCTCCTCTCTCTTTCCCCACCAAGTATTAAAATGTTAATTTTTTTCCTATTGCAAAAAAATACTGAAACACTATAACACATCCCTTTTTACTCTCACCTTGTCTGAATTGATTTCTACTCCAAAATTCCTTTATTCTGTACCATCTTGTGTCCTAGATTCTATGGGTTGTTGGCAGCTGCCTTCAGTTATATCTTTTAATCTTTTCCTGTCACTCACTTAAACTGCTATTTCTGACTTATCTCACTCACCTGTCATTCACTTCAGTCCCCTGACTTCAATTCATTTCCTTTTTTTTCCCCTTAGTGAGGCAACTCAGACGCTCATCATGGCAGCTCTCAATTTAATAGAAAACCCAAAAAAAACCAGATACACAAAGGACTAAACTCTGCTCTGCTATGTCTATACATACTAAATTACTTAAATGGAGAAAAGTTGTTTTAAATGCGAGAGGAACTGAGATCCCAGTCTCAAGTGTGCCTCTTGGAGCTCTTTGAAAATGGTGAAGGCAGACGAGATCAAAAGGCTGAGTGGAGGAGAATACGTAACTGGGTATTTGTACTCTACTTTTCCTCTCAAGAGACAGTCATGTTTTGCAATGCAAACACTGAAAGAAAATGAAACAAAGCTCTTTTTCAGCAATAGTTTTGAAATTGCATGAAACTTCATAATCTTTCCTTACTTTAAGGCTGGGTTTAGATGAAGACAGCTTTCAAATGGATTAATGTAGACATAAAATCGAATGCAGAAAACTTCCCAAATCTCTTCTCAACACTTTCCTGCTCACAACTTAATGTAGACTAGTGCATCACATATTATGGCAAGTGCTGTGAAGGTGTTACTCCTCAATGAACTTGCAGGTCTTAGCGCCTAATTCATTAAATCTGCTGATTTAAATGCCATACTAATGAACCATAAGCAAATTTAAAAATGCAAGGGCTATATACTAAGCAAAATAGCTAAAAAGCAGTACATACTTCATCAATTTAGGTTTTGCAGTAAAAAGCTAGGAAATTATTCTGCTGGTAGCCTTATTTTAATTTAGAGAGGTGCTGTTCTGGGTGTTGTGGTTCATCATCAAAAAAAACATGACATGTGCTCAGCTTAGTGAAAATAAATAATTTCATAAAATACCATTCAATCTTTGTTCCCTTGTCACCTCAAGGCCATAGTACTGATATTTGCAGTAGTTATGATGGCAGCTGAGACATACAGACATTTAACAAATGGTCCTTCATTGCTTTGACAAAAGCTTTTTTTAAGAGCGTCAGAGCTCTGCAAAACAAAAATGTGCACAATGACAATTTTGCTTTTCCAGTCTCTCCTGCCTTTTGATCCCATGCAGAGCAAAAGGAAAGCACCTCCAATGCATTTATATTAAATAATTGAATAGACAAACCAAGACAGCAGGATACTACATTTCTGACATTAGGCTGATGTCTGGCAGCCTGTGAAGACACTTTCTTGCACACCTTCAGCTCCCAGCTCTGATCCTCCAAATTATTTTCTTTGTACTTAATGCAGAATGGTCAATGGCATGGCTTGCAACCCAGGTATTACAATGCATCCATTACAACAGCAGTTTAAAACATCCTGTATTCAAATCTCAGTACTAGCCAAGGAGACATCAGAAATCTAAACCATCCAAATAATTTACAAAACAAAGCCATACAAAACTTAACACTAGCATGAGTTATTTTACATACAGAAGAGGTTCTTAAATGGTTCTTAGGGTTAATGCAACTATGGTCAGTTTATTATGTTGAAAACAATCTAACGGAGATTCAGAATGCTGAACATGGATGGCATGAGTTTTGCAGCTGATACTCAAAAGAAGTGCCAGTATACACTTCATGTCCTAAAATCTACTGTAATAAAAAGCCAATATATACTCTGCAGGATCTGGTGGATCAGGATAGCTGTTTTCATGTTTGTGCCACCCATTTCCCCCATGTGTGTATCCAGCAGAAATGAATCCCTAGCAGTTCTTGGTACTAATGCTTGCCAGATTAGAATTGTTGCAGGGCCACCTAGGACTGTAGGATCAGAGTCCAGCTCTGTGCAGAAAAATTCAGAGCATAGATAATTTCTTGTTAGGCTTTTTATCATCCCTACTCATGCAAAAAGCATGGATGTAACATGAGTATTGCACTGAGCAGTGGTTTGAAATCTTTTTCATATGCTGATTGTGAAAAGATTCCAAAGCAGTGACAGACAATCACAGTCTAGATTTAAACCCACTGCTTTTCTTAGTTTCCTCTTGCAGACCTTGCATGGAGGTTCCCCCTCACCTTAGACACAGTTTAAACACCACCACGGCAAATAAACCAAAAAGATTGAGGAAAATAAACACACTGTTACTAAGGCTGAACAAGAAACATGCAGAGACAGAGTGACTTAAAATCAGCCTGAAAAGGCAGGAAGACAAAAAAAGACACTGTTTCTGCTGCAAAGCTGTTTTCAAGAACACTCACAGTAAAGCAGAGAGATATCCCATTACGCCACATCTGCTGTCAGAAGTTCACCCACAGACAGGCAGTGCCTAAACAAGAAGTCATTAAAAAACAAATTTGTTTGAAAATGGGATAAGGCAAGGATTTAAAGGAAACTTTTAAACTCAGACTTACTCTCTCAGAATTCTGTCTCTCAGAATTTAGACTTTGGAAGAAAGGGAAGTGTGTGTCTAGCTTTGCTTTTAGACATCTACAGAAATAGTAAACAACATATTTCCTTAAATATGTTATATAATAACATATTTAAGTTACTAAATAATGACAGCATGTGGCAGCCTAAGCTTCCTCAGACACAGGGCCTGAAATTAAAACTTATATTAAACAGAAAGACAAGTATTCTTAATATCTAAAATTAGCAAAATGGAGATAAGGAACACAATCCAAAGAGTAAAGAGCAGTTTAATACCTTCACTCTTGCTGAGGTAAGATGTTGATTTCAGCCTTAGTCAAATCAATACAAAGATTTGCAGTCATTTGAGGGAGCTGTGCATTAAGCTTTCCTTTATTACAGCATATAATCTCATGTGTGTTCAGCTAATCATTATTAGCACCTTATAAATTGATGATAAAATTTTCTAGGATACATCCATGTAAAGACTAACAAACAAAAAGTTAATTTCTAATATCCTTGTGTAAACTTCATGGTAACTCCTGGTTTTGCCAGAGAAGGTTTCTTTTGCTGCTAAACCAATACAGAATTTAAATATAATCCATATGTACCATATGGAATTGCTTGCTCCAGAAATGAAAATTTAAGAGGGTAGACTATTCCCAAATAACATTAAAAGATTATTAGTGAGTCTAGATAATTTGATTGATAATGACAAAATAATAGTAAATAACAATTAAAAATCAGAAATTTCTTCAGTCCTACCCAAAGAGATTAGCTATTACCCAGTTCAAAATATGTGCAAAGTAATGTGCACAGATTCCTCTGGCCTGCAATCTGAGTACATTTCCTGTATCTCAAACCTTAGCACCTAAGATCACAACAGGAGAAATCTCAAGAAAGAGATGGGGAAGGAGACAAAGGAGATATCCAGGATCTTGCAGCCAGAGCAGCAATTGAAATAATTGTGTTTAACACCGATGATGAGCACTTTGAAGGGGAAAACTAAAAGCAGAAAACAAGTGCTCCAACCCACCACAGTAAGCAGTGCCCTCTCCATGTTCACAAATAGAGCTTTTGTGCTTTTCTTCCATTTTCAAGTGCCCTAACACTAAAGCAGTAACTTGCAGTGATGCCACTCATTCAGCTGCTGGGCTTTGCTATTCTTCAGTGCTCTGTACCAAAGCAGAAAATGAGCCAGCAACAGAAAAGCTTCTTCTTAAGTTCTTATCTCCTTCAAGTATGTATTGAAATAAATCTCTCCAAGAAAAGGCACTTTTCCCATATTCATTGTAAGTTGGAGTCTGGATAGTTTATGAAAAGAATTCCATGTTGTGGATTATCTGAAAAATGCTAGTATAAAAATTTTCTCTCCAGCCTAAAATTTTTGCAGAAGTAGTTCCATGTATAGTTAATTATATACATATATTTTCTTTTAAAAGCTTTTTAAACACAATTTATTGTATTTGTACTTCTTTTTTCAGGGGCAGAAGGAGCAGTAGCAGCCTGCCCTTGTGAATCATGAGTAGAGCGATACTGAAACTGTCTACTGTCCCTCAGAAATGTCTCCTGACATTATATCACATTACTAAAGGCTGAGCTGGAGAGTCCTGACTCCTCAATCAGCAAAGGAAGAAAAGTGTCTGGAAAGCATCTAGAGAGGGAGGGAAATTTATATGTCATCTCAGTGGTTCAAATTAGTCTCTGGAGTCAACTCTTCCCATGGCTCTACAGGGAATTTTGGCTTTTAACCTAAATTGAGTAACTAAAATATTCCTACTGTAAATGTTAGGAATAGCTTCACAAGACCGAAACATCAATTTTTAGCTTAGATTCCCTCCTTTCCTGCTTAAGATCAGATGAGCCAGTTAAATTGCTCCCTTTTCTTTTCTCTCAAAAAAAAAAAAAAAATCCTGAAAAGCCACCAGTGAGTTAATATGTATAATTATTCAGTACATCATATTCAGAAGCTGATAAGACATATAATCCATTTTGTAAAAGTAACTTAATAGACAAATATTTGGGGTCAATGGTGTGTACTAGTTTGGGATATTTTTTAAAAAAAAATAATTCATACAGTTAAGGCCTGTAAGCATGATTGCATTTATTTCGTCTACTTTCATGAGCAATAGGAGAATATAGAACAGAACAGAATTTAGAAGAACAGCTATTTTTCAGCAAATCATATGGAAAAATTCCTAATATCTGACAAGACCACAAGACTGGAAGCAAATCTGTAGACAAAACCCTTTCCTATCTTGGTTTGTATAGAAGGCTGTATGTGTAATACTTAAATAGTAAATTAGGCAAACAAGTATTCAGGGATTTTTTAAGACCTGGTTCAGCTAAATGTTTGAACTTTTAGTATCTACTCTAGAGATACATTCATGAAGTTCATAAAATGTTTATTAACCAAACCGATGAGATGCAGAGCTTTTGCTCCATGCTGTAAAATTAAAATTCCTATTAAATATCATTTTAGTATCAAATGGACTGTTAAAAAAACCCATGAATTATTTTTACATAGACAATATAAAAAGCACAGACTTCTGCTCAGACAATCTCCATAAGAAAAGAGAAACGTGTGTGCCAGATTGAGCCAACTCTGAATTCTTTTTAGCAGATCGGGGTGGGAAGCACGAGCATGAGAAACGTGGGCTCAGAGATTACTAGCTAGATGTGATTGATGCCTGAGTTCAGTAAAGCACAGATCACCCTGACTTTGCAGCCAAAGCCGCCAACCCTTGCGATGCTCTGAGAGAATCTTTCCCAGGACGGATAAACACGGTCCAGTGCTCTTCACCCACACTGGGGTGCTTTTTGACTACAGCTGTCTCTGCTTGCCGCCTTTTCAGACAGACTTGCTGTCCACAGAGGCTTCAGACCTCACCTCCACGGAGCTCTAGGGCTGCAGGGACAGCCTCCCTGTCGGTCGTGTCACTGTCGCTCGTCACACGGCGTTGTGTCCCCCGCGTTCACTCGCGTTCCCGTGCCCGCTGCGCCCAGCCCTGGGGCCGGGATCCCTCCAGCCTTTTTCCTGCAGAGGGAGCAGTTGCCCTGAGATTTCCCTGGGCTCCCCAGCATCTCTGTCTCTCCCCTTCGGAGGTGGAGAGGAGAGAGCCTTCATACAGCAGTTGCTAGAGAAAAAAAACTGCACCACGTCCCGTCTTGCCTTTGCTTTCTAACTGGTCACACCGGGTGCGATGGGGATGAAATAGGGATGAATTAATAAATAGAGATGAAAGTACCAGGTTCCTCAAATGTCAGGACTACTGGTGTCCATTTCCACAAGTTGTTTTCAGCCATTTTTTCTAAAGGGTAGAAATCTGCGTTCTCAAAAGCAATTAGTGATATTAGGCTCCTTGACCTTTGTCTAGCTTACTTAAAAGGGTTTTTCTCTGAAAGTAACATATTCCAACGCTTGTATGGTAAAGCAAATTGTTTAAGGATCTCACCCACTAAGCAACAATGCAAAACAAACACAAAAAAGTATGGAGACTTTAGTCCTTTTCCAAAAGTCAGTCTGACAATTTTAATAATGAACATCTACTTCCCTGTGCTACTCATACAGAGATATGCCAGTTATTCTTTCCCTCTACCCCATGCAAGAGAGAAAAGTGTCAGAGATAAAAGGAAAATGGTGAATATACTGAACAAATCAATCTTTACATGTGTCCCTTAAATGTCTCACCTGCTAAATCTTCTGAAGAGTACCACTGGCTTTTACTGGTTGTATTTGGTTCCAGATGCTGGGAGTCTCCCTGTACTTTGATTTCTTTGTAAAGCAGAGCTTTGCCTTGTTGGTGGCCCTGTTACATGCAGTTCATGCCAGAAGTGCCTTATGAAGAATTATAAAATACAAAGTCTCCTAGGACATACATGATGCACAAAGGCCATGACAGTAGGGTGCTGTCATGTTTTCTTTAAAAATAAGTGGTAAGATGCCCATTGACTTTGCTGATAACAGAATTCCATAACATGTACACAAAGACCAGGTTTAAGTGCTGCTCAGGTCTCAATTTCATTCTTTGTGAGGAAGAAAGACAGTAGAAATTTTTAAAATCCCAAAGCTAGCATTGATACTTTAGTACACTCTCATGTCCCCATAAGTAAGCCTTCTATATTCTTGTGGGAGTTTTTAATGCTTGTTATTAAAAGCTCATTCTCCTCATTCTCACTCTGACAGTTTGCTGTAGCAAAAGTTTATAATCTTAGCTGAAATGGCTTAAGGCAGCTATGTTATGTAGAACATCTCCAAGATAACAAAGCAGGAAGCAAATTCTATGTTTTTAATAAAACTGAGAGGGAAATGAGTGAGCTCATGTCAGAGAACATGTACACACAGCAAAAGCAGAAGCATATGGCAGAGAAATGGTAATTAACCAGATCAAAATCCATAGAAACCATCCAAATAGTGCGTAAATGCAAGCTACTTTATGCACAGAACTGATCCATTTAACATCTCTTAAATCCTACCGGCAGAGCCCCTGTGTGCTCACATGTGAAGCTCACTGGCTCTCAGTGGATCTTCATATTACTTCATTTCTACAAACATCTGAGTACTAGATAGGCATTGTTTGAAGTGTTGGCTTTGCAATATGAAGCTCCAGACAGTTTGAGACCTGTTAATTTGAGAACTTCTTCTGTAGTCATAAAAAAGCTTACATGACTATGGAGTAAATTCATTAAGCAAGCCCTTGGTTTTGGGCGCTGGGATTTGAATGTAGGAATCAGCTCCAGATCCAGACATTCCAATGTAGGAATGCAGGAGTGGCCACACTTGGTATTAGTGGAAATCTAATCAGAGTAGACAAGGGGAGCAGAAGAGCAGTTCAGTGAGCAAATGTAGGGATGCAACCCAGTTGTCTCAAGTCAGTTATCTCATATCTATAAGGTCCATGCAGGTGCCTCAGATTCCCAGGATTGGTTCAAGCAGCATAAGATGCACGTGTTGCAACAACAGAATTGGGGCCCCAACAATTTCGTAGAGAATGAAATGCATGACCATCCCTCTGGATCAGTCCCAATGGCTGTATTGATCAGCTCTCCTTGGACTGCAGTGGGAGCACAGACAAGGAGCACACAGGTGGGCACGTGTTAGTGCATTAGTGAATCTGGAGCTTGGTGGGGTGTTCACATGCACCAAACATCTGTTTGAAGAAGAGAGGGTCCCAAATTCTGAATTTTTTTCAATTCAAGTGAACTAAACCTCTGTGTGTTCAAGATCCTTTCCAAAATGTGTTTGCATTGTCTGCTAGTATTTATGACAGTCACCTACTTGTTACTTTAGCGAGGAAAATAAAAAGAAGTATTTACAGGCAGAGCATTAAAAAAGCCTCATACATATTTATATAATTTTCCTTGGGTTTTTTTCTTTTTCCCTGCTTTTGGACCCTGTTGATATAGGGTAGGTTGTGTGTTCACTTTGTTAACACACATTTTATACATAAATATATACATATATATATGTATATACACATATATATATATATACATACCTTTGTATATATAGGTACTTTTAACACCGGTTAATGTCACCTCAGAATTTGGAACACCTGTCTAAATGAGTATTCAAATCCATGATTAAATACCATTGCTATCCTCTCTGCTTGACATGGGCTGTGCTGTGACACTAACCAGCTATAATCATTGATACTTTCCAGACACACCTTCACAGATTATTTGAAAGGAGTTTGCTTTCCACATTATCTCATCAGGCTTCAAGACTGTTTAAGGTGAAGAAGGAAGAAACAATAATTGCAGGTTTAAACAAGACTTGGTTTGAAAGGCAGGGGAAAACAATGGAAGAAAACCTGAACAAATGGGCAGCAAAGCTTTAATGTGACAAGACTTTAGAATACATCACAAAGGTGTTTCCATGTCGGTTCAAAAATTACTGTTTCCATAAGCAGCAGAAGGGTCCCACTGCTTGCTGCCCTTCTGCCCCCAAAACCTCTCCAGTGTCACATCCCTATGTACCCACAAACCCTACAACATCTCTGTAAAGAGACCGAGATGGTTGAGAGCCACACAGTTAACACACATCAGTCAAGGCATGTGGCAGCTGAGCCTGCATCCATCTCAATTTATCAAAAGCTTTCAGTTCAGGCACTGATTTGGGCCTTTCCAGCCACTTGGCATTTTCACAAAATCCCCAGGAATGTATCTATTTTGAGATTTCCATGTCTCTGCCATGTTAAGCAGATGTTGACCAACAAAAGCCCAACAGACAAACAATGCTATCACAGAAACCTGTTACTCACAGGAAAACATTAAAAAACAGATATCAAAGGTATTTCCTGAGTCAATGGGAAAGAACTATTTCACTGATCCTGGAGGATGAGTGAATTGAAAGTAGAACACCGCCCCCAGTAAAAATATTTATTTTTCACACAATGTGAAGCAAAAATTATGTTTGATGGTGCACTGATGTCACAGAGAAAGAGCCCTTCCAAAATAAAGGGCATCAACATAAATGTTGTTTTTTGGGTTTTGTCTACTAAGCATTGCCCAGAGAAGGTAAATCCTCATAGATCATCCAGGGTTTTCTGGATTTTTCCATGGGAAAAGGAAAGGACCATACATCTACCACGCCCGTCCATGGATTTATGAAGAAAAATACATACAAATCAGAAAGCAAAGAGTAAAAGACAAAAAGAAGGACAAATAGAGAAAAATAATCCTCTTGTATGCTGGCTGGTAAAATTTAAAGTGGAGTCAAAGTCACTAAGGAGAAATTAGTGTCAACAACCAGTATCACTATACTGCCTTGCTATGTATTGCAAAGAAGAGAAAAGGCAGTTTCCCTGGAAACAACAGGAATCAGACAGCAATAAGCAGCAGCCTGGCTCATCAGACAACAATTCTCAATTACGTGAAAGTTTGTTTTCTCAGTGATTGTTCCTTTCTAATGGAGAATAGTGCCATGACCTCTAAAAAAATTTAATGACCCAGCAATTACCCTGAATATTCAGTGGTTCTGTGATCACAGTGCTTGTGTTGGATAAACAAAATTCAGGGGTTGGTAGCACTCTGTGCTACCACACCTTTGAGACAAACCCTTCTGGTATTAGTCTCCCCACATTTTTTGACCATCAATGTAGACTCAAAATGCTCCTGTCTGAAGTTTCACTGAAAGCCCCTTGGAAATTTGCTTTAAAATATTAGTACTTTTCTGTTGGTTTTGGGTATGGGGTTTTTTTTCTCAGACTGAAAAAACACATGTGGCATTTCTCTACTTACAGATCCAACCCTCTTTTTTCACCCAGGGGAATTCTGTCTAGGCTTTTCTTGAGATTACATCCCTGGGTCTGGGTCTGACTTTGAGTTGTCTCTCCTGTTTTCACAAACACACGCACACCTTTCCTCAGTAATTCCAAAAAGGACCTTTTCATATCACAGTCCTTAACACCTAGACAGAAGTGGTGGCAGCAAGGAGACACTGATCAAATGGCATGGAAATGGAGGAAGATGCAGGATAAAACAGATGCTTTTCACCTTGTGAGTTCAAAAACCGTAAACAAATGCCACGAGCAGCCCAATTTTTTAGACAGAATTGCACACATTTTCAGCACAAGTAGCAATTATGACCCTTATAAAAACTTTTCATTTGTTTTTTTCTTTCCCTTTCTTTTTTGCCTTAGGCAGGAAAAGAGGGAAATTCTTTTCACAGATTTTGAACACCATAAATGTAAGTTTCAATATCTCTTTAACTGCACTCCTTTTACGAACATATAATGAAGTGATTTGCTTGTGTTTTCTATTGTGACTATCCTGTGATGCATTTTCACATCCTAAAGTTTTTTTTGTTGTGATGATCATTACTTTGTTATTTGCAAGATCTACAAGGAACTGTGTGGCAATGAGCTTTAATAAAATCTTTAAATAGAAAAGAAAAAAGAAATTAATTATGAAACTCTGGGATCACTCTGCACAGCAAACCACAAAACCATATCAAGGGAGTGATCAGCCAAGATGTGGTTTACTTACTAATAAGATAATGGTTTTGTGAGCAGAGAATTTACTTCAAGAGTAAGCAGTCAACTGATTATGAGGATATCAGTCATGGGAGGATAGGCTTCTTAAAGTTATTGCTGTAATCCACTTTTCTATGGAAGTGAACCAGGCAGCATCAAGTGGATATGAGAGAGGTTAGATGAACTAAAGGATTGTGAGCTTGCAGAGCTTTTCTTTGTCACAGTTAACCATCTTTTTCAAGATAATGTTGGCAGTAGTCTTGTACCCAGTAATGTCTGGATTTGCACAGCAAAGATGCGTGTGGGCCTGCATTACAGGTGGAAAAATGTTGTGAAAATTCAGTTGTGTTTAGTGGATAGATTAGTCAAAAAAAGGCAGATCACAGCAAACAAATTAGCAGTCTTTTTCCTTCTTTTTTAGTAATGAAGAAATTACAGTTTTCTCCATTCTGGTCCCTCTGAGAGCTTTCCTCCTACACCCATGAAAACTCTATGACTCCCATTTTCTAAGTCTCTAGTCAGCACAACACACCTGAATCTGTGCATAACAGCTGCAGCCCACTGATAGCTGATTGCTGCAGTGTCTTTAGCCACAGAATTTCCAAACAGCTGTCAGATTTCTGCCAGCAGAGGCTGACCTGGAGATTTTGGCTAGATACCCTTTATAACACTCTTTCTTTACTCACTAAATATTTCACTGGAGTCACACATTTCTCCTCCAGAAAGACTGTCATGTGGGTTTAGCCTCTACTACTCCACACAGAGTAATATCTAGCCATTTAATCACTGAGTATTTTGAAAAAGGCACTTCAGATAGCTCACAGAATCACAGAATGGGTAAGATTGGAAAGGACCAGTGAAGATCCAACAAGCCTGGTCCAACCTCTCTGCTCAAGGAGGGACCAATAGACTACCTTACTCAGGATTGTGTCCAGATTGCTTCTGAATATTTCCACAGAAGGAGACTCCACAACTTCTCTGGGCCATCTGTTCCATTTCTCTGTCATCCTCACAGCAAAGAAGTTCTTGACATGGGTGAACTTTTCCCATTTACAGGAGGAGTCCATACCTAAGCATGATTGTTATCTTTTCCTAACTACAGCTGCAGGATTAAAGAAAGCCTGGTAACAACCGAGGGCACAAATCCACTTGTTATCTGCACGGTGGTTACATATTGTAAAGAAATCATCTGTTCTTTCCACAGGTGCAACTCCTACACAAGACAGTGAGATGCTCTGTGATAAACTTGGGTGGCACAGATGTTTACTTTGCCTGATAGTCAACCAGCAAAATTTTAAAAAAGTATCCTATTACCCAGTAGAGTTGTTTTTACAACAGCTATCAGGATGAAAAGGGAAGAATAAGTCAGCTGCTTCAAAAAGAAATACAAGGAATCTCTGTGAACATCAGATGTGTCATCAAATAATAGGCAATTTAAAAATTGAAATGCATGGATTTTTACATAAAATTGCAAAATTTGACAAAAAGCTCATGAATGGCTTAATATGCTACTCATAAAATAGCATAAACCAGCAGCCTTTTGCCTGATTTCGTATTCCATATCAAATTGTTTAAGAAAAAGATGCTTTTGGAAAATCATTGAGAATGTCCTTCCAAAATCTCTCTGTGTTGAAATTAAGGAAAGACCAGATCTTTTCAGACAAATCTACATCCATCAGTTTTTACAGTAGATCTTCTAATTGCATTTGAAAACAAATGTAGGCTCATTTTAAGCAGAAGTTTCTATTCTTTACTGTGGGACAACAAGGAACAGGAAACTTCTTTTGTTTTAAAAACTGAACTCCCAGTTTCTCTCTTTGTGATGTGCACACAACTATTTGGCAAGCGTAAATTTTTTAGGAAACGGTATTTAAATTGTTTCCATGACAAAATACTTGAAAAATGAATCCCATAGACTGACTAAAAAAAGTCTTCGTTATTTTAGCTGCCCAATTTAGTAAGCAAATTTTAAAATATAAGAACAGATATTTTATTTTTTAATATATATTCATTGTCAGTTATCTCTAATAGAGCAAATAATTAAACTTGAATTATTAGGATAATTCCCTAAAGTTGAGAAACAATCACTGTCCTCTGCTTTTAAACATGCCAGGAAGCAAGCTGGTGATTTGATCCCAGCGCTTCACTAATACAGCACAAAAAATATAAAAGAGTATATTTATGCACATATATAGACTTCACTGGCTTATAGCTCAATGCAATTTGCCACTTGAGTACATTTTGGAAAGAAAACAATAAATCTGATAGAGATAGAAGTGGCCATTAGAAAGCAGGTAGAGGCAATATAGGCTTCATACAGTATTGTGCTTTAGTAAAACTCTAAATACTGCATCTTACCAGCATATCTGAAAAAAATTATTCATATTGGCTTTCTGTGCTATGAACTGAAAGACTGGAAGGAATGTAATAAGAGGCTACTCACTGATGTCACAGAATTTCCTTTTCAGACTATTTTGGTGTAAGGTATTTAATGACCTGGAAAACAAAGTAGATTAAATCTGAGCGCAATTATAGATATTTTGGAGGGGTTTTCAGGTGGCCTCAAGTAATGAAGGGTAACTATGACTGACTGGTCATAGAAAACTCAAGTCAACTGCACTATAGAGAGGGCAGCAAACTGCCACAGGGAGGGGCAGCTGTGACAAAATTGACTACAAGAAGTAGGTCTCAACTAGATAGAAAAAGTGAAACAAAGTGAAAAAGAGCTACTGCATAGCTCATATCTAACACTCAAATTCAGCCAGAAGCTGAATTTATGCAACATGCCATAGAAATATATCAGAAAAGATCAAGAGAATTTCTGCAGTCCTTAACCCAGCTAGGGACAGGGAATTTGCCTTGTAAAGTTCCCTTTTTCTTCTAGTGGATCCCACACATGGGTAACACCGCAGGCATCCTGGGAAGGGCTCTGTCCCAGTTCCAAGAGTGGCAATGCTGTCAATCCTGTGAGATAAACCTCAGACCTGCAAAATACACAAATGCCTGTAAAAGGACCAGCAGACCCTACTCATGGCATTAGCTCTAGCCAAACTGATGTGCCTCAGAAACCATCAAGAAAAGGAAGAAGTTAATTCTGGTCCTACTAAAGAGCAACTCCCCACTTCATCACCCCTCAGAAAAAACAATCATATTAAGACATACACAGAGCATTTCAAATTATTAACAAAAAATTATGTGACAGTTGGACAGCCTCACATGGCATCTATGTGTAAATAGCAACCACATAACAGCTACAACTTGCATTTTGAATATCATTTAGAAGACTTAGTTTGCTCCCCTTTCCCTTTTTTTATATTATAAGTGTATGCAAAGAAAATACAGTTGATGATTACATGAATTCAAAACTCTGATTATATTGATTGCAAATAAAAGGGAAACCGGTATGTTCGCTTAACTGAGTATTAGAGTTATTGTGTATGAATATTACTGTACAGTTCATTGAGCTGTTCATTAACTCCAGTGCCATTTCTCAGCATAAAATGGTGATTAAATATTGCAGTTTTAAAGAACAACTTTTAAGCTCATTTACTAAATATGTTTCAAAGGTGTTTATAGAAAAGATTGCTCCCCTTCATTGAATGGTTTTAATGAATTTAACCTGAACAGGGGAAACTCATGCTGACAAGATTTTTGAAAGTGAAGAAGAGGTGAAGAAAGGGTGATGCTATGTCAAATAAATCGTATCAGTTTGTGTTAATCGATGCAGTCTTGTAAAATTCTTTTAACATTAACTATTTCCATAAGTGGCCAGTATACCCTGTGAGTCACGCTGGGATGGGATTTCTTAGACACGAGTTCTGAGTTTTGGATCAGACCAGAACTCACAGGGGCAAGACTACTCTAAGTTTGGAAACACTCATGTAGGAAAAAAGCTGAGTATCAAAGCCAGTTCTTAATGTAACTAGAAAGGCTGAATCAATTGAAATTCTAAAACTTAACAACAGCTGAAGCTAACTAAGAGGAGAATGAGGATTTCACCTTTTTAGTACTGTCTCTCTGTGTTTATTCTCCTCTTCTTCCTTTAAATTAAAAAATATTAAAAATAAATTAAAAGGCATTTCTAAATCTTGAATCATTCTGTGCGTCTGCAAAGCCTGAGGCATTGCCTCAAATGCCACAAGGAATGCAAAGCCAAACAGAGTGTTTAAATATGAAACTTTGGAGTAAATCTACACTTATTGAATCCAGGCTGGCCATGGTGATGGGGATCTCAGCAGCAGCCACAAGCTGCCCTCAGGGTTCTGCCTAGGGTTCAGACAGCTGCAAAGCCCACAGCTCCTGGGACACTGGCACTCTAAAAGGCAGTGCAAGGGCATCAGGGCAGGGTGCCAACACTGCCAACTCCACACTTTTTAAGCTGTGCCACCTATGGCTAGGAGGATCTCTGCCACTGCCATTAGAGTGAGGGCTGAGCTGGGGTTAGAGCTACGGCCAGGCTTAGGGTTGAGTGAGTGAAAGAGCCTACAGCTCCAGGAACACCAGGGCTGGAAAAGGCATGCCAAGGCCATTCTGGCAGGGCTGCAACATGGCTGCTACTACATCTTTCAAATTTGGACCACCCATGGGCTATGGGCTGTGGGCTCAGCCCCAGCGACAAGATGCCATTCAGCTTCCAGTTAGGCTGGAGACAGCAAGAGAGCTTAGAGCTTCAGGCACACTTGAGCTGGAATACACATGCCAAAAGGATCATGGCAAGGCAACTATATCTTTCACATTAGGGTCATGCATGGGGACGGGAACCTCAACCACAGCACCAAGCTTGGTCAAAGCTTAGTGAGAAAATCCATGTAATTGTGAAATGAAGAGAACCCAATGAAACAAAATGGAAGGGAAAGGAAGTGCATTGAATTGAGCCGAATCTGTTAATGAGCTTCACTTAATTTGAGAGGTTTTTATTGTTTTTCAAATTTCAATTAATGTCATTAAGTTTCATTTCCTGTTTTTTCATTTCTAGTAATTTCTTGATTTCTCAAGTTCTATGAAAAAGAAACTATTTACACAGAAAGCCTCCAACAAGAAGCTCCACTGAATGGCACTCTCTGCCATTTTTTCCCTGTTTGAAGGAACTCATTCCCCTTGAAGAGAGTGCCCTTCCTGTTCCTGAAGCAAAGAAGTGAGGTGGTATTAAATAACATCCAGATCATAGCTGTGCCCTATCCTAGCTATTGCAAAAGTTAACTCTTCCTGGCAAGAACCAGGACAAATTATCTATCAGAAAGCACAAAAAAATTATTTTGCATTGTATCACTATCTATTAAGTTATTTTCCTTAATGACTAAAGGAACAGTTCAAGGTATGATAAGGAAAATATTTTTTAATGACTGCAACCAGTGATATTGAAAGCTGCCTTTCACTATTATGGGTCCAATCCCTTCCTGCTGTGATCTGTGCTGTTCAAATTCCTGCAGTCAGCATACACCATCACACCACACTCTCACATAAACCAACACACTAATCACAGTGCCGCTTAAAACCAGGAACAGTTTCCCATATTTTTGCTCTTCTTGGAGATGGGATACAAGGGATGAACAGCTCTCCTGTTAAGCAGTTCATGGAATTATGGAATGGTATGGGTTGAAAGGAACTTTAAAGATTATTTAGCTCCAACTCCCCTTCCATGTGCAGGGATGTCACCCACTGGATTAGGCTGCTCAGGGACTCATCCAATCTGGCCTTGAACACTTCCAAGGATGGGGTACTTCTCTGGGCAACCTGTTCCAGTGCATCACTGCCCTCA
This sequence comes from Thryothorus ludovicianus, assembly GCA_013397245.1. Lineage (NCBI taxonomy): Eukaryota > Metazoa > Chordata > Aves > Passeriformes > Certhiidae > Thryothorus > Thryothorus ludovicianus. Next base: position 55,482 of record VZTB01003255.1, on the reverse strand, counting down.
CAATAATATCTCCTATCTAAAGATATCCACTTTTAGTTTAAATAGATATATGTTTGTACTTCGTTTATTCTTAATTACTCTAAATGCCCTCTGGAAATCTCTGACAGCAGAAGTAGATTTTGCTGAAAATAAACAACTTCCTTTGCATGGGGGAAGACCACACAGACAGTGGAAATCTGGAAAATACAAAAATTGTTTCGATTTAAAGCCTGTGATTTACAAAATCTACAACTTGACTTAATTGTAAGGTCAAAGGGGAAGAGTTCCTCTCAGCACAGTGAACACAGAAAAGGGACCCGACCTCGGTCTGAATCCATAAAGGCTGAAGTAGGGTGGAGGGAAAGAAGTGATAAGCATCAAGTCACTTGTGGGCCAGCTGCCAAAGACATATCACTTCTTCAGTCAGCAACATGACTGGCAGTAAATAATCACTTAGCCAGACTGACAGTGCAGTAGGAAAGTGAGGAGACATTTCACTGCCCAGCATGGCTGCAACAAGCCCAAGGCTTACTGCTTGTCAAGTAAAACACTGCCATTAATTACTGACATTGCAGGGAAAAGCTGATAGAGGCTGAACATCAGTTTTCTTCCCATTTCATTTGTCAGAAATACAAAAATCTGACTTCAACGCTGGAATGTGAGCAAGGACAAGGTAAAACCAATAGCCAAGGTATAGGGTATGTTCAACCTCTTGGCCAGAACCACCAGTGAAGAAAATGCACAGGAGAGTGCTGTTCTGGTCAGGAGGTAACTAGGTAAACACATCAAATTCTGTCCAATGAACCCACAGGGTAAATCCCATACTGGCAGAATGAAGAAAGTTCCCCAATGCCAGAGGAACTGAGAGAGCAGAACTCATACAGCACTTATTTGCACTGGCTGTTATTTGCCCATTCTTGTTTTAAAAGGCTGGCAGATGAAGGTCACTTTCTACTCATTCTAAGTGTTGAAACATGTCTCAGAGATCCAGGACTTAGTACATTGGCAGAGAAAAAACACTAGCCTTTTAATCTGACTTAATTCAGTAGAGAGGGATTTGTCTTGATAGAAGTTTGACTCCCTAAACCTTTCAGGATTGATGGAGATGATGTATTGCAGTGCAATCTCTCCATCCCTGTGTGGGATGGACAAACTGAGTGTTGGAGACAAAATACTCAGATTTTGGTCAAACTTAGATCTAAAATGAAACCAAAATGTGTATCAATCTTCCTTTTAAGCATTCTCCTTGAAGGTTGGTAGGCTGAACATTGAAGTTCATGGGTGGTACAAATATGTGTGGAAAATTCAGACTGAAGTCCTCATGTGGAAAATAATTAATCAATCGAGTTCCACAGATCCATTTTACAAACATTCAACTAGAAAAATTAGAAAATACTACTTGCAGCTTCTTTTTAAAAGTAGTGTGTGATCACAAACCCATCACTCAAGAGTTCAGCTGATTGCTTGGAATTAATTTTAAAATGTAAGGAAAAAATTCAACCTCAGCATATCTTTCGGTGAAGTAATCATCTATCATAGAATATATTCTGTGATGGAAGAGATCCTCAAGGATCTTCAAGTCCATCTCTTATGTACATGGCCCACACAGGTATTGAACCCAAACCTTGACATTATTACCACTGGGCTCCAACCAACTGAGCTAATCTCAGGGTAAATCAAGGACTCTTCACTCTCTATTGGCTAAAGAGACAGAAGTTAAGTTTTAAAAAACTATTTCTTTTGGTCCCACACTTTCTTGTTTTAGGAACAAAAAAGTCACTGGGTTTATAAAAACTACCATTAGTTAGTTTGAAATCAGAGACTTCAGGAACATCACAAAGAAAATTTCTAGTCTAACAAAATACAAGAGTACTGAACATCTTCTCGGCACTATGGCATATTGTTTTCATCACTCTCTTGAATCTCAAGCTTCCAGAAAAACCCCTGGTGATAACTGTACAAGACCTCTTCTGCACCCATACAAAAACTCATAGCCCAGAATGCCAAGAAACTGTAATTTAACCTACACCACACACACTGTTCCCAGAGGAAAACCAGTGTAATTCTGCTAATCTTTCTAATGCTCTATAGCCTTCATTGTATCCAGCTCAGCCAAGGTTATCACTTCACAGCCTCACTAAAGGGCTTTGCTGATCTCAGTCATATTCCTGCTCTGTCGGGACAGCAGTGAAGTAAATCTCCAGCAGTGCAGGCCTCCTTTCACACAAGCCACTGGAGTTTGCTGAGCAGCAGAACACACCCATGGGCAGCACGGGGAAGCCTTTTTCCCACACTAGAGAACAGCAGTGGTGTTGCAAAGAGCCTGTTCCATCATGGGAGGTAAGAGGCAGGCAGCCGACTCCCCGGCGAGTGCTCTGCATAAAACCAACGAGGCTCTGTGGGAATCAGAGCTGCAGTCGACCTACATGCAAGAGAACAGGATTACAAACACACCTGTTTTGCTGCCTCATCCTCGAGTCTGATCAGAAGATAAACCAACTTGCTGAATAGTGTAACCACTGTTGTTATTGTGGAAAAAAGAACCCTAATGAAGCAGGACCGATGAGAGAAAAAAATTAGTACCTTGATTGTGAAAACCAGAGTGTGAATATCTGCTTCTTGAAGGACTGAGCAAGGAGCATTTCTGCCTTTGTCTATTGTGATGTCCCAGCCTTATGAGGAAAGGAGCACCCAAGATGCCTAGATGCCCATGGTCAAAAAGAATGACTAAAGTCAGAGGATCTGCAAAACCTCAAAGTTTTGTTAGTGAATTACACACTTGGCATGGAAATTGGCATGTTAGTCCAGACCCACTATATAAGCACATGGCAGTGGGTATTGGATAAAGGGGTAAGATAAGGAAGAGATAGGAAAGAAAGAAGGAAAGGAGAAGGAGAAAGTTTCAGTCCTGGTTTCAGTGTCAGTCCAGCTGATGAGATGTCTAGGGTCCTGAGGATGCTGCCCAGGTTTGGTGGGGGTACCTTTTTATAGAGATATTTCACTGCTCTGAAGATAAATTTCTCATTTTCCATGAAAATTACTTTATTATTTGGCCTTTTCCTCTGGAAATGGGCCAAAGTGTACCAGGGTTCTTTGTTGGTCTTGATCCCTCCCTATAGTCCATGCCCACTTTTTGTTCCTGCACTAGCACTGTAATGTGCTGTGTTTATCTTCTGGACAAGGATTTTATCCTGGAAAATGCTGCACTGCCTCTGCATGGCCCCCTTCTCCAGCCACATTTTGTTCTTTCTCACAGAAGTTTGTTACTAATAATCCTTGGTTGGCTCCACAGCCATCAGCTATTACTGTTTGAGACCTACACATTAGCCCTGTATCGTCTGGGATTCTACATCTCTTCATACTTTTATGGACATATTTCAGAGATCATAACCTTGATAAACTGAAGGGAATAATTTAAATGCTTTCTAGTGCTAGGAGAAGAGATACTTTGGTTTTACAAGCTAAACAAAATCAGCACCTTCAGTTGGCATTTTCTACGCAATCCAGATTTATGAACAACTCACGATCTGGCAAAGACATGAGGATTAAAAGATTATATAAAGAGTTTTTCTGAATAAGCAGTTTCTTGGCTTCAAGTCAAAGATGTTACAGAGAAATAGGATTTAAGAGGACATTCAGTGTATATGATACGAGAAGTATGCTGTGTGGTAGCACTACACTATGTAGCTAAAAACTGTTATAGTGAGTAACCAAAAAGGGCATTAGTGTAATAATGCTAAACGGAAAGTGCAGCCTGTATATCCCTCCCTGCTTACCATCTACCCATATTTTCAGCACCAAAGTGGCATTTATGAGCCCACTTTTTGTTTTCCATGTAGCACAACATCACTAGAAGAAGCAGATTAACTGGAAAGAGTTAGGTGATGGTGAAACCAGGGCGGTGGGTGTAACACAGAAGTTCTGAACGACCTAAATACGTTTGTACATTGACAGGGGCAACCTTCAGTTCAGAATTACATCTCCTTTATGGCTGAGTTGACACACTACTGAGGGAGAGGGAACACAAAACACTGCGTTTAGCAGGCGCTAGACACGTCATGAACTATCACAGACAACAGAACACTCCAAAGAACTCTGAGCCCACCAGTAAAAAGCCAAAACAGCCAATTATTTCAACAGCAAAGAGCAAAGAAGTGATTAGTCACTTTTCCATTTACTTACTGAGATCCAAAAGTACTTGCATGCATTGAAGTTGTTCATAGAAATACATGCACATTTGCAATATGCATTTTGCACAGAGTAATGTGAACAGCACAGCTCATGACTGCCACTCTGCAGGGCTGTGCTTGATGGCTGTGGTTTATTCACAGACAGGAGCTGTGCCTGGCTTGTTTACCAACTCCCTCCATTGCAGCGGGGCTTGTCCTAAACTGTCTTGGAACTTCCCTCTGATACATCCAGACAGGAGTATGCTGGTATAACCTCTGGCTTTCATAGCCAGGTGCAGCACATATATACCTCATAGAAGCAACAGTTACCTTGGCAGGAAATAATTTTATTTAAAGTATCACATGAAAGTAAAACTAGAGCTTCTCTGCAGGAATCTTGTTTACATGGGCATCAAAAGACAGCAGTTGTTATCTTTGCAGAGCTAGAGTTTGATGAAAGGCCACAAGCTGGATCCCTCACATCAATATCTGCCAAACATAGCAGGAATTAATTATATATTTTTGCAGCTGACACTTCATGCTGAGAAATAAAGATGGAATGCCATCTTGTCCCCTTGTCTGTCAAGACACATCAACATGGAAATCTCTTACATGACTCTTCCTCAAGAAAGGAAAATTTAACAGTACCACACAGGATTTTGGGCATGGTCATTCTGACAAAGGCAAGCCAAAACCTTAGTAATTATGCTAGAAAAGCCATGAAGCAAAATTCCCTTATGGACATTAGCTCTGATTTGAATATTTGCCTTATGCAAATAAATCCTTATACAGCCTCAGATTTTTTTTAAATGGTCTTCAGGATTATTTCTCCTGTGTTCTAAATCTTCTCCTGGGAAAGTTTTGAGTTGCAGTTCACAGACAGAAGGTCTTTCAGTCCACAATGTCCACCCACAGAGATAATCTTGCATTTTGTGTTTAATGTGAGCAATAAGGCTTAATATACAGGTAAGAGAAACAAAACAAACCAAAAAAAAAACAACAAAACCAAAAAAGAGACACGTACAATAAAAAGAATTAATCCAGCTCTAGAAGTCAAAATTAAATGAAGAAAAATACAGTCATAAGCTAGAAAACTCATTAAAATAAGTAAAAATAAAATGAACATTTTTAAGAGTGTTAATTAATTACTGGAATAATTTATTTTGACAGGGGGGAGATTTTTCATAATTTGTATACTTCAGATCTACACAGTTGTTCTTTCCAGCAAAGAACACCACTGTTCACACAGTTGTTTGTTCAATATGGGAAGTGTTGGATGAGAGATTCTGATCCCTGTAGCAATACAGGCAGACTAAATATTGCAGTAGCCTGGTCTGACCCTGAAATCTGTAAATTTATGGCACAGAAGGGCCATATGCAATTGAAGCAGCAATAAATGGCACATCTGGTTGAGTGCCTGAGGACAAGAGCAAATCCCAGTTCAGGGAATCAGAAACACTTGCTCTGGCCCAGGTCCTTGCAGAAGGCCACTTATTTTTTAGGAGGGCACACTGTGCCAAACACTGGCCTGCTCTCACAGGGTTGTGCTCACAAACTGCCCCTTTGATGGCCTGAGTTTTTCTTTTCTATTTCTCTTTTCTATTGTGAATAAAGAGAAACTGTAGGTACAAAAATGTCAATTCTCTTAAGGAGAACCCAGTAATTCCCACTGCACACTGAGGCAGGTCTTTGGAGTGTTTGCTGCCTACAGCAGGTATTTAACTGGCAAATTTATTTCAAGTTGGCTGAACCAATTTAAAAAATTGTGTGGCTTTAATTAACTGATACTCTACTGCTCACTCTAGAACATCTCCTTTGGGAGGAAGCACTTTACATCATCGTCAGATGTTGTTTTATGTTGGCATCCCTAGCTACCAAGAAGCACGGAGTTAAAATGAAAATGCTAAAGTGCTTCCAGCATGAAGCTGCTCTTTTAAGTAATTATGCCTGCTGCTAATAAGCCTTCCATTATGGCCATGGCACAGGTTTTGCTAATCCATTACAAATGATTGGTTGGAATTTAAAACACTGCTGCAAGCATACCACTTTTCGCACTGAGCTCACATTGTCAGACTTCAAACACTTTCCCCCTCCATAAGCGACAAGGTTGGGCCATGCAACAGCTAAGGGAAGTGTTGAACTTATCACTTGAACTCTCCCTTGGGATTCACCTGAAAAGTATTTTACTGAAAATAATGAGACTGGCTCTGACCATTTCTGGTGTCAGTGTGAACTCCAAACTCAGACACCAGGCTCTAAAAATGGGCTTTGCTGCATATCCTGCCACTAATCAGCATTGCCTGCGGTGTGACAGCTTGCCTGAACAGGTAAATTCATAGGTAACTCATCTTGAAATTTCTGACAAACACCCTGTAATAAAACTCTAAAAGAAACCCTCATAAAAACTAAGAACATATGCAGTACCTTGAATTGTACTCCAAGACACTTGATTTGTTCCTACGTATTAGACAAAACCCACAGGGAAAATACTTTCTATTTCTGGAGTGCCACTCTATTTAATCCTTGACAGAGCTGTTATCCATAGACCAGTCAGTTCCAAAACTGAATTCAAATGTACACTGCACTTAGCTGCAAGCCTAAAGAGAGGGGAGATTTAATTAAATCAAGAGTTTTTCAGATAATTCTGGATTTATTTTCTTGTTTAAGCCAAATCAGCATTAAGTAAACAGGTGTGCAGTAATGCAGGTGTCTACAGATGAGCCATGGTCTGCATGTTTGTTGATGTCAGTGAAGCTTAGACAGCCAAGCACCTTCCCTAACAGTGGACATGCTCTCACATGGAATCACACCTTTGCACCACTGGCTGTGAGGAGCTGATGTTCATTCAGCTGTTCACTCATAAATCTTTGCTGCCCTCTCAACAGTACCACAGCATCCTGCAAAAGCTGCCCTGGCAGCTGCATGAGTATCTCCCAAGCTTGCACCTTATTCAGCCCAGCCCTGGGTAGATGTCCCAGACAACACCCCAAGCAGCATCCTGCACCTGGGAGTACGGAGCACACAGCCCTAAATGTACTCAGAGTTTAGCAGCAGTGCAGAGTTCCAGCTCTCCTGCAGACCCATGCATTTGAGGGCTATAACCTTAACCAGCATTCTGCAGCTGATGAATTGAGGGAGAGTAATTGGTTCTTCTTCCTTGAACAGTACCTTTAAAAAGAACCCAACAAAATACAGCAAAAACTTTCACTAGAAACCATCTAGTTAATTTTTCTTCACAGGAATTGTTCTCTTTATCACTATCTCTACCTTGTACTGCTATAGGTAGCAGCTAATTAAAGAAATAGAAAAAAAACAAAACACCAACCAAACAAAAAGAACCCAAGAAAACGTGCCAGATTCAGTTGTACATCACACCTCCATGATCCCAGGTGGGGAGAAAGGGCTAAGATAAAGTTCTCTTACATCACAACTTTAGCACCATTTAGCAAACATCTCTTTTATACGAGATTACAATCACAGAAAGGGTTTTTTAATGTGCAAGGTGTACTTCCACACTGCCATCTTGTGTCAATAACCAGGTTTGCTGAACTTGAAAGCCCAACATGCTCCAAATGCTTCAGCAAGGATCAAAACAGACAAACACAACATTCATTAGCTGGGTTCCTCTACCTGTTCCCCTGCAGGGGAAGGAAGGGATGAAGGAATTTATGTTACTCACATTTCCCAATGTGAATTAGCAAATGCAGATTTGAAGGAGCTTTGTTTAAACCAGGACTCTAACATGGGGAAATTCAGCTTCAACTCTTCAAGAGTTTCAATTTCAGCTCTTTGAGGCCCACTAAATGTGAAATCCCGCCCATTTGTGCACAAGCAAGCTAATGAAATAACCCAGTCTTTCTGCAGACATTTTGTGGAAAAATGAAATTGGAACCTGCATAGAAGTACTTGACACCTTCTAAGAGAAGCCAGCCTGACTCAGAGCATACCACTCCAGGCTGTGGGACATGAGTCAGGCAGCATTGCAGACCACACGGTGCTGAGTTTTCTTTCCTTCCATTTTTCACCAGCAGCCAATTTCCATGCCCTAATGATTCCCATAAACAAAGAAACATGACTGGGCTCAAGATGCAAAAAACAGCATCGCCATCCCTAAATTTTCTCACAGTTTTGCTGCATAACACAGTGCTGGGAGAGGGGGAATCGTGGATAGGCTAAGAAAAATTCACTGGTTAGAGGCTGAGAAACTTTGACTTGTGACAAAAAGAAAAAAAAAGCATTCCTCAGGGTATTTCAGGGCTGGTAGTAGAGACTGCAGGTATCTAGAATTTGGGGGCAGAGGGACAGTGGTTCATTGGTTCATTACTGTGGGTGCTGTCTACAATAAATGAAGTCTGAAAGCTACTGTGTAGGGGGCCATCCACACCATATCCATCGAAGGCATGTGTCTTAACAGAAAGCTGGATCTGCACAGTACCTAAATCAGATTCTGAATAGCTCCCAGGGAAGCAAGCTTCTTCCACAAGCAGCAGAGAGGACTCCAGGAAGCTGTGTCAGCATGCAGTGTGACTACCCCTCCATAGTCTGTATTTGGTGACATGGGTTTTAACATCCCAGTGCTCTCATCTGTGGCCTCCCATGTCATTACTTACCACAGAAGTAAAAAACAAATTAAGTATCTTTACCAGTCTTTAACTGAACACCAAAAATCCAGGCCAAGTTTGGTCGAAGAGGCATTTTAGATTTTTATGATAATTTTTAACGCAAAAAGTAAAAACAATGTTTGGCACTTTGTAATTCAGCAAGCAGCATTCAGTTAGAAGCAGGGGAAATTACAGGAGCTCCAGGTGAAGTGCCAAAACAGCACAATCTTGCCTTGTTGCCCCCAGCTATCACAGCCACAAGTATCTCTTTCAAATCTGTGAGCTCTCCTATACCCCACTTCTCCCCTAAAATCCCCTGAGAGCAAGGAACACTTTAAGGAGCATTGCTGCCTCACTGCAGCTCTTCATGGGGCCATATATAAGTTCACACTCAAGAGCATTCTGACATCTCCCAGCTTCCTCCTCCTCAGTTTTACCCAGAAAATGCTCCCCCAAATTCCTCTGGTCCACAGCCTGTGATTTCTCACTGCTTCCAAGGATATGGACACAGAAGGGTACATAACCAGACACGAAAGGATTTGCAGAAGCCACTGACCAAAACAATTTGGAAGCCACCACTGAGACATGGCACACATTCCAGCTGTGTTTTCAAGACAAGCAGAACCTAACCCAAAAATATTTTCAGTACTTCATTTCTAGCAACAGCAGAGAAATTTTGAAGAACATCCACCTCTTTCAATTGTTTGTCAGGGATGGGCATATAGTCTCACCACTGGTACTGAATGCTCAAGGGAAAGAGCATGAGGAGCTTGATGAAAAAGCTGTACACTGACTTTGACATTGACTACAAAGGAAAAGAGAAAAGGAAGAATATCGTTCTGTTGTTCTTACATATATTTAGGTGAACATCTTAATCCTCTGAGAACAAATATTTTTCCCAAGATGAAAATTAAATAATTTTATATTTCCACACATTACCTTAGACACGCGTAGCTTAACAGAAAGGACAAAAACTTCTAATAAATGCAACATCAGATTTTTTATTTACAAATATATGGTAATTCAACAACATTCTCCACTCAGTTTGCAGAGGAAAGAGTGATAGTTACATTTCCAAATGGGAAAAGAAAACTCTCTCTCTTAAATGGATTCCACAGAATATTATGCCAACACCACTGAGCAAACAGATTATTCTTTGTATTTAGGTTTCAAAAAAGCACATAATTTTAGAAACCAGCGTATGGAAAGCAAACACATTTGTGTGCATTTAAATGCAGTTTCATATTAACCTAGAGAATTCACTTTCAGTATATGTCAAAAATAAAGACAGCAATTGCAAATATATATTTATATTAGCTATTTCTCTAACGCTCATTTCAAGAGCTTAGAAACAAAATACCCTCTTCATATACCATTGGAAAGTCAACTAGTTGATTATAAGCCTCAAAAATATTTTGAAGTTATTACTGAAAATATACTTATTCTCTCTTGTGCTCTCAGTACTTGAAGCTGAAAATGTGAAAGCATTTTTCCCAGCTATTTCCTTACTGCAATTACTCTCTTATAAATAAAAATAGTTATATGAAGAATACAAGGTATTGCTATGAAGACTAGACAAGCAAGAGTTACTCTTAGAAAAAAACCACAAATACACACAATATATATATTTATAGATCTACATCAGCAGCAATCACCTCTTCTTGTATCTGCAACAGTGGTTTCATATCTTCATTTGCTTCACATGAAGGTTGGTTGTCCAGCTGTTAGGGAGAGACAAAAGAAACTGTAAGTAAAGTCTAGTTACTGAAGATTTTTTGTGACAACAATTAACGATTTACAATTTAAAACAGTCATTTAATAGTCAAAAAACATTTTAAAGTTTTAAATACTTATTGAAGATGTTAACATAGTAAGGTATGCATTCTGAATAGAGCAATCCAAATTTAATGAACAATACAAATTTGAGTTGAATCCAATTATAGCACAGCAAGTATTTCAGGCCAAGTCATATTCCACAGAACATGCACCTTACCAAATTCTTAAGAATTATTTTTAGTACCAGCACAGAGACAGAGTGATAGTTTTACTAAATTTATCCTTCAATAATGAAATTAAAATTTAGCTAATTTGCTAAAGACCTTTTTTGTCCTCTCTGTATATCTTTGCAGGTATCTGCCAGTATAGTGGTGTTTGATTAGAACGTTCCAAGTTTAAACCACAGAATTAACACAAAAATGTGCAGAAACATCACATAAAATTACATAAAATTGGAAAGTGAATATTAATAACCCTACAGTTTATCAAACCTTTTAGCCAACATGGTCACATTCCAAACTAACAAGTAATTAGAGGTTGATGTCAAATGCCAACTGCAAAAAATAGTAATCTGCATCACAGGCCAGTGCTCTGCTGCCAATACATTTTCACTACAGTAATTGCACAGCTAGGTTTTGTATTATTCAAATGGCTGATTTCAATTACTAATCACTAATTTGAATACTTTGTTCTGTACCTACAAGTTCTTACAACTCCTGATTTTACTTGCATCTCATACAATTATGTTTTGAGCTGCCCACTGGCCCAAGTAGATGCAGTCTGAAGGGAAGGGAATAGAAATGTTTCCTCACAGATCAGCTCTGCTTCTGAAAGGCACTGCTGTGACTTTATGGGCTGTAACGTCAAAGAGAGACTAAACAGCAATCCATCCATAATAAAATTACTTATTCAACTCATCCAGCAATATTTCCCCCCAAAAGAAAAGACAGAGACAAAAATAACATGAGCAAACTCCAGAATGAATCCCTCACACATTTGGGTGCTTCAAATAGGAACACAGTCACTTCAGTGTAGCCTTGTCATCAACAAGGAGACACATTCTCCGAACATTAACTTAGTCATGGTATGACCCAGTGCCCTGGATCATCTCCAGATGGAAGGGAGTGATTCTCTTCCTCCTTCCACTGGTCACAGTGGCATCCTTGCAGGTAACATTTGCCTCTGTGAATGCGCTATTACCCTCACGAGGTATTGAGCTTTCTGGTTTTAGCTCGAGTATCACACAATCATTTCTGTGACTTCTCTTCATGGAAGTCAGAAAGAGCCTGCAAACAGCAACAGCATCAGATGCAGAGCTTCTCTTTTCCTGAGCTAGGTTTCACAGCCAGAAGCTGCCCAGTTCCTGCTCAAACTCTGTAGCATGAATATCCTGTTCCCTTCACTGCCTACCGATCTACCATGAGAAAAATGTGCCGGGCTCATAAAGAAACACGGACATTTTTCCCAGGAAGTAATTCAGAAATTATTTCCGTTCCCTGATTTTTATGATGCTATAGAATTCAGATTTGCTACATAAAAAGAGAGCCTGTAAAATTCCTGACACTTATCAAAATTAAGAGGTTGTCTACCATCATCTATGACAGCAGAAAAAAAGACCTAAATACCACTATACAAAGCCTTAATATCATGCTCCAGTAAATCAGAATTCTGCAAACCATAAGAAGGAAAAAAATTATACTGCACCTTTTAATTAAGATCTGTAAGTAAATCAATTCCTCCTGAACTTGTACCTAAATGAATAACCAATTACAGACCTATAATTCCAACAATAATAGCAAAGCAAAAAGAAACCAGCATTTGTGCCATCTGCACAAGATAAACTAATTGCTTTCCAGGTATGCATTAGGACTGAATTAAATACATATTTCAGCTTACTTTTTAAGAAAATGTAGACACTTTTTCAAAAAGGCTTCTCTGTTATCAAGACAAGCCTGTTTAGCACCTGACAACTCCTTGACACCACTTTCTCTGATCCATGAAGAAAGGAAGATGACTATACCTTGCTGTCTGCTTGAAACTACATAATAACAAGCTGTTAAAATCAGCTACCAGCAAGTTAGAAATTAGGAATGACTGCCCCACAAAAGACAGAAACTGGCAATCAAACCTTGCTGAACCTATTCACTAACTTAAAGCTAAACATGAAAGCTATCAAGTGGCTCAGCTGTGCAAACACTTGAGGCTGTGCAGCACACAGAACTACTACAATCATGCACACTGCAGTTGGATTGCTTACTTTTAAATCTGATATAGCAGTCGTTGCAGAAGAGTTTGTTGTTTCGGATCCTGACTTCAGCTCCAGAGCGGGATCCACCAAGGTCGCATCCACAGGCAACACACTGTATCACACATGAATAATTAACAACTCCTTCCAAAATACTGAGACACAAAAATGCTGTTCAAAAGCAGCTCAGATTAAGCTCAACAAAGCCTGAACCATAACCCCACAATCACTAGAAGCAAATGTACAATGATTAGTAGATCAAAATGCAACCAATCCTGAGTAAGTATTTTAAGGTGACAACTGGACAATGAATAGCAGAGAGACACCAAGTAAGCAAACATAAAGCAGACGGTTTTTAGAGATTAGTTCATTAAATCTAATTTGAACTTTGATTTCTCTGAAAACTAAAACTGTTTTGGCACAAAAAATAATTTGTTCTCTGGATGGCAACAGGAATTTTGGCACAGAACACCTGGGTGTGCTACCTGCAGATTTCCATGTGGCACTACATGCTGCTGCTGTCCTCAGTCCCTTGGCAGTCAAAGCAGCAAATACTTAGGCACTCCCAATTTTCTGGGTATGCACTACCAAAACAAGTCCTTATTTGGAGAGATGGGGCTGACTTAATTTTTCTTGCCTAAACACATATGGGGCTTGACCGCTGCCATGCTAACATTAAACTATTTAGCTATGGTGGCTAAACATGTACTTCCTGGGATTATGGACCACATCTGGAAGGAATGTAATCAAAAACATAATACTCCTCTTACTGAACTTACAAAGGACAGATAGCTTCCCTCCTTAACCAAGCAATGAATCTTTTGGATGGCAGGCTGTTCAAGAGCTCATTAATTTTTAGAAATTTGAAAAACAGAAACTTGAGATTTTCTTTTGTAGATTGTGAGTTACAGGTGGATTCTCATACACAGAATACATGTCCTGCAGAAAAGGGAATGCAGCTGATCACTGCAGATTAGTCCTGTCCCTCCTGTTCAAGTAGGCAGGACCAGGAAGAGTTTGAGTCAATGCCAAGTAATACTCCAGGTGATGCACTTGAGCTGGGCACAAAAGACGAGTGTTCTGAACTTGACAGAAATTGCTTTCTTGAAGTCAGAGAAGAAGTAGGGTCCAACAGCACCTCCAAGTCATAGTCTAATTCTACATCTCGTCTGAGGGCAGGGGAAAAGGACAGCTTTGCTGTCTTTTGCAGGTAAACATTTATTCTTTCAGCTCTGCAAATGCCCCAAGCTGATGGGAAATCATGTAGGTAGGTCTAGGTCTCAGTGCTGGGCATGAGCTAGTACACTTAGTTTGCTGTCAGGGCTGAGTAGCACTAAAGACATCTTTTGGTTTTGTTCTGGCTTTTATCCTGCCATGTTGAACTCTTCCAACATGCCTTTACTTGGAAAACACCAAATGAATGCTGTCTGCTAAGGTTAGCTTAGAATGGATGGGTCATCTTAAATGATTCAATTGCCAGGGTCCAGGCTGAGATTTTACTTTTTTTAGAGGAGTTGCTTTCTCTGGGAGAAGGGGCTCAGAAGTTTCTGATATTTTGCCACCTATCTGAAGACTGAAATCTTTGATCTCAGAGTCAATGTGCTCATCTTAATTATCAAAGTCCTACTTGTTAGCTCTGGCATTTAAGAAACACTTCTAGAGTCGAGTGCTAAATGCCTGCAAATGGGACTGCCTCATGGAAATATGCACGCACCATGCTGTCAAGAGTAGAAGGCAAAGCAGGTGATTAGTAAGAACCCCTGTGAGCATAACACTGAGTAGCCATGCGTGCTCCTGATTAGTTCCTGTTCCTTCATGATGTGACTCCCAGCTCTCACCTTAAAGCAATGTAAATGATAACAAAGACCAAGAGACTCAATGATCATGGCTGCTCCTTTGCCCAGAATGTTATTACAGTAGGAACAGATTTTCTTCCCACTGACTGACCTAAATATAGAATGAAAAACCTTAAAACCAGCCTGAAAATATTTAAAAGACAAAGAAGAGTTATTAAATACTTTTTGAGATTAAAAATAAACACATGGTTAAAAATTGGACTATTAGGTTTCTTGGGGAAAGCAAACTGAAAATTAATATTATTTAGAGTAGGTCTGAAAGCCACAGGAAGTGGAAGTGTTATAATTTAGATCAAATTTATATATGAACAAGTTAAGAAATTCCGTCACATTCTTGGCACATATTTCATTGTATAAAATATCTTCTACAACTAAAAAGTGTACTGTTAAGTTTGGAGGGTAAGAACATAGGTTTTGTGCTTCTGTCTTCTTAGCTGTGGGGAACTATCCAGAAGTTTTAGCAAGCACTCCTTCCAAGTCCCACCATCTGCACCCAGTTAGAAAAAAGAAGGCTAGTCCTGGACATAAAATATTATCTTAACTCTTTGAACATGAGCCATACAGAGATCAGTTACCATAGATCTACCAAGGTGTTAGCAAATGGAAGTGAGAACAAGATAAGCAAATATGGTTAAGAAGGTAATTTTCTTACATCATCAAGAATGTAAAATACTAGCTTTAAAAAAAAAAAAAAAAAGGCAGGTCAATTTATCACTAAGTGCCTGAGAGTGTAAGAGCTAGTGAAGTAGTGTTCACTGTTATAAATAACACATGTAATTCTGTGTGGGATGATTCTCTGGAGTACTATCCCAAGGTATTTTAAAATGTTTCAAGTACATAAACCAGCAGAGTTATCTACCCTACCACAGCTGAATTCCATTTTTGTTTCAAAATATGTTGCAATTCTTGCTTTCTCCTCCTAGATTAAAATCAACATCCTACTCTGTAATTCTCCAGGGTCAAGGGTTATGAGCATTCCTGAGTGCTCCTCAAGATGATATTGACCACATGCCAGGAAGTGAAGAGGAGAGAACAAGAGGACGGTCATAAAGCGTGGGTTTCAGGAATCTTTTGTTAAAACAAACCAAGGAAAATAAATGTCAGAAATGCCATCTGGATTTTGCTAATCATTTTGGTAACCAACACACAGCTTGGAGACTGCAGATTGATTATTCAAGTTCCTTTGTTATTTTAACCAGTGTCAAGTAGTGATGACAAACCTGGGGAATTTTCTGAGTGACTGGAGTAGGGAAGTAATACCAGCCTGTACTTCCACTGTCCCCTCCAGCTAGAAAACTCCAGGTTCTTGTTAATCAATGTTATGGGCAAGAATACTGCTGTAAGCCCAGCAAATACACAAAGTCTGCTCTTCAGTACTGTCCAACATTTTTACCTTGCCGGAAAAAGGGCACCCACTCACCTGCTGCGTGTCTGGGACCCTGATTGGGAAGAAGAGAGAGGAGACTGAGCCCGGGGGGCTGTCTGGGATGTGGAGGGGGCTCTTGTAGAGGTGGGCACAGGAGGAGTTTTGCTGGAGGAAGGAGTACACATATAGGCTCGGTTTGAAGTGGACACCGGGCGACTAAAATCTTGACTAGAAGATAAAGATGAAGAGGATGCAGACTGGTTCAGCCATGAATGGTGCCTCCATGACCTCATTCCTGAAGAATCAAGATTGTCCAAAGACTCCCCTCTGTAACAGAGATACAAACACTTTAAATGTAAATGGTAGTATGGATGGAGCATCAGAGCTATACGCTGATTTTTTTAAGAGAAAACCATTATGCACACATTTTTAATATTTTCTAACATGAATATATTTATTTGATCACTCTGAGCAATATTCTTCATGTACTGATTTAAAACGTACGAGTAGCAAATTATCCTTTGTGTCCAGCTGTAGTTCTCATGGGAAAGAAAGAGGCGAGGCAAAAGAGGTAGCACTTAACAGCTACTTAATAAAAGCAAAACACTTCACTGCAGCTTTATCAGGGTGAGCTGTATCAAAATCCACAGTACAGCAACAGACCTCAGATACCAGCTTTGTTTATGTTTTCTCCAAGGGATACCAGATTGAAAATAACAATCCACCCAGACTGGATAGCATCACCCAGGTACAAGGTGTTGGTTCAATAACCAAACACTCTCCTGACTGATAACTCAGCTGTTTCCTAAGTGACAAATTCAATATTCATACATCAAATAAAGCAAAAATAAACTATCCAAACTTTATGACATATTTTTGTGTTGAAAAAGGTATACTCCTTAGCCATAATTTATTTCCAAAACAGTTTGCCAGGCTGAAATTCTTACACATATCAGTCCTATCTGTCAATGACAAGGCACACTATTGATTTCCATTGCTGCTACACAAACCAAGAAATGAGCAGCTGAGTTATTTACAGGTAGGATCCACATTCCTTACTTGCAAAAAAACTCATTCAATCCCAGCTGTAATACAGCTACTTTCTTCTATCAGTGCTGCTATGCAGTCTGCCTTATGGCATTTCACAGACTCTGTCTGTTTCTATGCTCTGTAATACAAGCCAAAGTTCAGAATAACCAAAAAAAATGTCTGATGAGAGACAGAGTTAGTTTTTAATGCAATTCCTACCTCCTCATACTGCTGCTGTACAGACTAACAGGCTCCTTATGTATACTGGCACTGCGCTGCCTAATCCAGCTGCTGTCCGTGTGCAGCGATGTTTTCTTTCTCATTTCCTGAAGGATTTGCTGTCTCTCCAACTCTGCTGCAGACAGATTTTGCTCCTTCTGGGACTTCTTCTGTGACTCACCCACGTTCCAAGACCTCTCTGAATGCTTGCTCTGGGTACCTGTGCGGACAACATGTGCAAACATCAGCCAAACACCTCAAGGCACAAAAGCAGTTATTGTCCTATCAGCACACTGGCTATAATTCCAAGAACTATTGTTCATCACTCCATTCACAAGTTATTCCAGTACCCTTTTACAGCCAGGTAAAACTTGTTAATAAATTACTAAATTTTTTTTGTTTGTATTACCATTAACGTAGCCTTTTACATAATGCTTAATCTAAATACATTTTCCTTCACTTCTTAAGTGTATATGCATAGAAATTTGTGTGTACACACTCCTCAGGGTATCACCTCTTTTAGTGCCATAATTTGGACTCTTCCTCCAATACAAATAGAACCCTGTGTAAAATGCATAGTTAAATAATGGGATACATTCTTCCTCTTAAAGAGTTCATACTTTTTTCTTTAAGTTCTCTGTTTACAAGAATTTCTGTCTTTCTTCAAGGCACTAAACACACTGCTTTATATTGCTTTATATATATATAAAGTGGAGAGGGAAATCTGTCAGTTATTTGGATTATGTATTAACTACTGAGTTGAAATGAAATTAATGGCATAGACGGTCTTTGAAAATTTGGCATGGGATACAAAGAAGCAATCTTTCTACAATAGGTGTTGACATATTGAAAGGCAACAATTTTTTGTTTCTTAGATCTAGTATCTATTCTTTATAGTAAAAATAATCAAGAAAATTACTCAGCAATGAGTCATTCAATTGAAATTTCAATCCTCTCAAATGCTGCTCTGACTATAGATTTGCTCTTGGATTTATTGGTATAGATTATTATTATAAAATACTGTGGAAGTTTACTTTCAATGACAGTGCTTTAATATATGAAAGCAACATTTTTAATCTGTAATATATCTCCTAATACATGCATTTTTCTTTGATTACCTGTGATTACTATTTTAAACTGTGTTTTAGACACAAAGGTAACTTGCAGGCATTTTTGACAGCAGCATATTTATAAGATTGGTTTGTTTGCTTTGCACATAATTCCTCCAATAAAACCAAAGTCATATAAATGACCTGGAGTCCAGAACACAAGCTACTGTGACATATCAAGAGCTGATTTCTTGCTCTGTTATTACTACACTAACTGAAATTAGGAAGACAAAGTTGTATTAAATACATTAATCATCTTGGTATGTACAGCTTTTTGTTTGTTGACAGTATAAATGTATCAAAACTGCACATATCTTCAATAATATAACTGCATTTTATCTCATGCAAAAATCAGTCATTAAAATTTAAGCATCTAAGAGCTATTTGTAATCACTGTCTTCAAGAGGGTAGTTAATCATATTTGTCCTTGGCTTTTATGTTGACTCTATGATTTTCCTCTTGCTGTTGAAAGGTCATTAAATTGTATTAAATTAAATTGTTCATTAAATTAAATAGTATGAATTTATAATGCACCTATCAAAAAGCACTCTAAAAATTAATTTTCTTAAGGATGACTACATGTACACATCTTCTTTTTCCCCTCCTACTCTCCTCCCTTCCACCTGCCCAAGAAAATTAAATATACTGGAAACTGCACATTACTTACCATTTCTGATTGTGTTGAATTCATTCAGTTCTGTAGTCGACTTCGACTTATTCCTAAGGATACAAAAACATTCATTTCTCTATCTTAATTAAAAGACCTCATTACAGACAAAGCTCTTATCATTGCAGATGAGAGAATCAGTTCTCTGTTTTTCACCATCCCTCCCATCAACAACCTATGCTGCACTTAAAACAAGAGGTAAAAAATAATTAAAGACCAAGAGGATACTAAGGGAAAAAATATGCCAATATTTAGATATCAATAGATAATCACAAATTAGAAATTAAAATTTTGAACTGAAAGTTTTCAGTTCAAGTATAAGGAACTGATCATTGTACTTTTTTCCACAAAAAACATGTAAAAAACCAAGTCCTTTCCTGTAGAAGCTTTGTGAAGACTACAGTCAGACAAAGAAGCGAGAACTTTCAGACCAGATTTACAATTGATTTGGCTTAATGAGAAACTTAAATCATATTTCTGCACTGTTATTAGATTGTAAGCAAAACACCTCCTCAAACCCTGCATGCAGATTGTTTTTGGAAAAATTTCCTCACTGATTATACCTAGCAGCATAATTTTTAAATTAGTTTTAGCCAAGAAATGGCATTCAACAAATGTCATAGACATGAAGAAAAATTGCAAAAAGTTGGTTTTCTGACCTATATGCTGTATTATTAATCTCAAGCAGTACAGCCAATTATTTAGTTTAAAATAACTCACAAAAAGGATTTAAAAAGAAATCCTTTGCTTGGTTCTAACTCAAAGCTGCTGCATTAATATGTTTACACGTACAGCGTTGGCTGCATAGCTGAGTTTTGAAGGAGTCTTGTCCTTTATCTGGAGATAAATTAAGCATAAACTACATCATATCTTGCTCTCTTTAAGTTCTTACTGTCTGTCCTATGGTGTGGACTTATTATCTATTCAAGAAGATGCAACAGTTTCAAAGCTGCCTGTAGTAAAGAAAAAAGCACTGTCCTCCTCACACATATGTCCAGGATGTAACTATTTAGTGCATGCTCCTCCTGATGTTAGATCTAGATCTTCCATTTGTAACAGATGCATTAATTGTACCTTGTAATTTTTGGAGTTCCTCTTTATATGAGAGGTATGCTCACTCCAACTATGAAAAGTGATCAAATACGCTGAAGTCATCTTTCAGAATTACTGTGAGATGTGATGCAAAACAAAGGCTTGATTTGTAAAGCAAGAGATTGTAACTTAAAAATAACTTGTGTAAATTACAAGAGCAACGTGCACTATCTCCCTGGTAAATATGCTGCTGCTGCCTCTTACTTCCCTTCTTGTTTACTCCCCCAAGTTGCACAATCCTAATTGGGATGACTGCACCTTAGTTTGCAAAGCACACTATGACACAACCACAAGATATCTGAAATTGTTTTCCAGTCAGGTAAGTTTATTACCACCCACGTATTTACCTGCTCACAGTTCTGTTTCTCCTCATAGAATGTCACTGACTAACTGCTTACAAAACAGTGTATAATTTGACAAAAGCTTGGACGCTTGTTTTTTGATATGAAAACGTGCCATAAAAACTGCAAAACGCTGCAGCAATTCAATGTATACATTTAGCTGCTATAGGTGAAGTTTATTAGAATTTTAAATTTTTTCTAACGAAATATTAATATTAATATTTATTTGTTGAGATATTTCAGTGTTGAGATAAAAATATCAGACATACTTGTCAGCAAATGACTGGCCAGGTTGCTCCTCAATGGTTTTAGAAACTTCATAACGCTCATAATGCCTATTGGAAAAAAAAGAAACATTACAGTCATACACAGAAAAAGATATATCGAGACATAAATAAGAGAAATATTCAAAATAGATCCTTAAGGGAAAAAAAAAAGTTTAAATAAAATCTCACAAAAAGGTAAAGTTCTAAGGAGTATTAATTTAATGATCAGAAATACAATTGATAAAAGAAGGCAGAAAAAGAAAAGTTGTCAGAAAAACTGTCAGAAATTACATTTCTGTGAAGTGACAGGGAATCCAAACGTCAGCATGTCAGAAGAACATGATAAAGATGTTTCAGCTATGCATTGATCCAATTTCTTATTACCTGTCAATGAGAGGATGGCCAGCTCGATCCTCTATTGTTTTAGATACTTCATAGCGCTCGTAATGTCTAGAAGCAAAACAAAATATATATTAAAAAAAAATTCTAGAAATTGAGCAAACAGTAAGTATCCCCAGAGAAAACTGAGAAACTTCATATCTGTTAAAAGAATGTCAAAGACTAAGGTGCTGCAAAAATTACTAGCATCAGTATACAACAGTGATTATCTCATCCATTTCAAAGCCAGGAGGAAAATTTCATCAAAGCACAGCAGTTCTCTAAAAATTATGTTTTCATTCTAGAAGAGTGTACAGGTGCAGTTTATAAACTTACAAAGTTCCACAGACAGCACTCTTCAGCTGCCAGTCTCCTCCCTCAGTGCACTTTGCAGCTAGTATTATGCCTTTGCATAACATTTCAGATTTCAAATCTTATCTTTGGATATCACCTTATAGCAAATACTTAACACCAGATATTTTAAAGCCCAGTTTCACTGAACTTTCTCCTTTACTATCAAGTAAAACCACCCGTGCTTAGCAAAACACATCCTTTGGCAGCAACCTCAGAAGCAATAAAATACCCTTGGACTAAAGAAAGTCCAGGGATTTAGATATGTAGATATTACAGCAGCTTAGTATTTACCGCACAAAGTCGTATTACCTTGCAACTGGGACAAGCTAAAATTGTAAAGTTATCCTGGCTCTGCTGCCAGGAAGAACCCGCTCAGCCATTGTGTCATTGTGTTTCTGCTCTGCCCAGCAGGCATTTCAAGCATCAGTCATTTAGATTAAACTAAAGTAACTCTGGGTCTTACAACCTTGCCTGCAAATATATGCAGTTTTTTTTAATCATATTACTTTCTCCTAAGACTTAACTTGATACCATGCTTTCTCTTCAGTCATCCCTTATTACATAAGAAAAAGAGAAAAACCTCAAGAGAAACCACAAGTCACAAGTCATACACAAGGCAGTAAGGTAAATGCAGACAAAATAAGGAAAAGTTACTGATTTAATCAATTTCAGACAGATTCATCTCCTGTAAAAGTCCAAAAACTTCTGGGCAAGAACATGAACTTGAGAACTAATAGGGGGGATTTGTTTGTTTGTTTTTTAAATCAAGCTGCTGAAGAAGGTAATGAGATAAAAAAAAAAATCTAAAGTGGATATTTCCAACAGGCCATAGCCTGTAAAAATAATAATGTATAATAATAACATAATATAATACATTATTATTTCTACAGGTATGTATATTATCAGGTATGTGTAATACCTGACATACTAATAATGCATTATTATATCAGGTATTTTATATACCTGATATGTAAGCCAGTAATGATTCACTCATATACCATGGTAGCCTTCATTGACAAATTAACCCAGTAGTTAAATTGCAATTAAGCTTCATTGTTACACTGGTGAACTGAAATGAGAGAGAAATCTGGAAAAATCAGTCACATTTGTTGGAAAAGTGTTAACTTTGTATTTTTTCTGGAAGCCCTGTGTGCTGAGTCACTGGCTCTCAATTTACAGGCTTGTGCACAATTCTTACAAAATTGTCTCATTAAGTCCTTCAGATCATCTTTCATTTGGCTGTAATTACTGTATATACACATCCCATTAAAAAAAAAAAAGCTGAAGCAGGGTAATGTAGCACTTGATTCATGGGGAAGGTCTTTGTGTTATGCCTGATCCTTCTGTCTTTGGAAAGAAAGACTAATGTACAGTGTTCTGCACCTACTGATTGCAGCATGAATCTTACATGAACTTCCTTATATATTCAGGACAGACTTTTTCCGTTAGAAATGGATTTGAATTTGCAGAAGGAAGAGAAATTACATCCCAGCACAAGTGCACACCTTTGGTACTGAGGCACCTCCCTCTGCCTGTCCGCCTGCCGCCTCTGCTCCTCCATCTCCGCCTGCCGCCTCTGCTCCTCAGCGTGCTGCTGCTCCCTCTCTTTACGCTGTCTCTCCAGCTCTTGCACTTCCCGTTCTTGCTCAAAGTGCCTGGCTGCTTCTTCCTGGATGCTCCGTTCCTCCTGAAGCCTCTTCCTTCCTTCTTCCTCATGCAGCAAGCTCGTTGTCAGCTCGTTTTCTTCATCTCCTTCTGGCTCCTTAGGAGCATTTTCTTCAGGACTTTCTCTCCAGCTGGACACAGGTGGAGCCTGAGAAGTGACATATGTTGTATTTAGGGTTAGAACGGTCTGTTCCTGTAGCAAAGGAAAAAAAACACCACATTTTTAGGGAAGGGACCTATTTTTTATATAGATTACTCACTCAGAAAAGGTAATTTATTCTAAAGGTAAGAATGCATAAAAATCATCCCCAGCACTGCCCGTGCAAGACTCAGCACACTGTTTGGTTTCATTCTCCTAGCTCAAGAGCTTCAATCCACACACCAGCCACAGCACGAGCCACAGGCAGCATGGCCACAATTATGTGAAACATTCTGCTTTCCAAAGTATCACTTACATGTCAAGCCATCCCTTCCTCACTTAAATACCCATGGAAAACAAACCCTTCCATGATACCCAGCATTTCTCCCTACTGTTTTGACTTAGAAACCTGAGACCTACTTAAGAGTGTATACACAAAGATATACACTGCAATCTATATCAGACGGATGAATTTCACATGAATCCTTATGTGGCGGCATCTCCCACTCTCTTCCATTCTCCTACCATTTCAAAGTCAAACCTCAGACCTATCACTTTATGAATCTTCTCTCAAAAATGAGAAAAGGCCTTTCAGTGGCCAAAAGAATGTTTTACTTGCAGGGAAAAAAATAATGTTTATGGGTCTATCGAAACCTCTAATGACAGAAAAATTATGAAATGGTTTACATTCTTGTACAACAAAGTCCTCTAACAGCTCAAAAAGCTTTCCTATTAAAGTTCTGGATGCCTAAAGCAGCACTACACAGTAAAGAAGAGATACCTCAGACAGTTCCCATACTCAGGAAAAAACTTGTTCATCTTCCTGTAAGCAACAGCCACAAAAGTCAGCATCTACAGAAACTACACACATTCAGTGTTTTAAAATATATAACTGGAAATCTAAAGTTGATTTGGTATATAAATTTATCAGATGAATTGTCTTCCAGTAACAAGCCAGACACTTAGGAACATGCTTCCTGATAAAGTATTGAAGCACAATTCCAACAAATAGCATCAGGTGATAAATAAACAGCAAAAGTGACCATTTATGATCACAACAATTAATACAAGCTGTGACTTTTCACCAATATATTTCTTGTGTTAGTTATCTAACCAGCTCATAAGGAGGAGATGTAAATTCAACATACCTCAATACATCCCACCTACTCTTTCCATTCCATTTTTGCAATCTCTTTCTTTTAAGTCATGGACAACAACTTATTTTCAAAAATGAGAAGGAAAATGACATTTATTTAATTACTTGCCTGCTTGCTTGCATCTAGTATAAGGGAAAAAAAGCCCTCATGAAACTAGTCAGCAAAGCTTTATTCACAGCCTACCTCATCAAAATACTTGGAGCTCTCCTTTTCTGCTTCTTGCTTAGCTCGTAGCCATTCTTCTCTCAGTTTCTCTTGTTCTCGTTGGTATTTCTCCTGATAGGTTAGATTGAAGTTAAACATGCAAATTAGAAATACGGTATTTTTTTATTTTCATTAAAATGTACACTGGAATTTAATGTGTTTTTTAACAGACCAAACAGACCAGACAAATAACATCCCTGAGCTCCACTAGAACATTAGGTCTGCCACAAATTAAATCCTGGCTCAAATACAATCCAAAGGAGTTCTGTAATTGATTTTTGAGACTCCAGACTTATTAAACACTAAGTCTGACAAAAGTCAACCTCATAGTCTCTTTCCTCCAGTTTAGTTACCCTTTGAACAAAAAAACCCCAGCTATCTAAGATATTTCTGGAAAAACAGAGTGGCTGTATTTAACTTGGAATTAGGCACATTAATATGGTAAATATAAAGAGATCACTAAGTGAAATAGTGAGCAAGAACTCTCATTCTTTTGAAATGTTACCTTAAACAAAACACAATTTCTGGACCTTGAAATTTTACTTTTGATTAGATTTGATATTAAATCAATATGCTGCCTTAAAGCATTGCTCAAAGCACGTGGTAAATGTTTTGGTGGTTTTATCAGTCATCACTTTTATCTTGGGAAAAACAAAATATTTAGGGATGTCAAAAGTATTCTAAGATACTGAAAATAAGCAAAGAAAGACTTTGCTTCCTTTCTTATTATTTGAAAATCCATTACTAGGATCATGGGAAAGAGAAAGATCATTATTACCCTGGTCAAATTTATCACTTTAGGACTGAAAAAGGAGAAACAAAGAAAAGTGATGGCAGATGGCTGAGTCAGCTCTCAAGAAAGGGGAGTCAAGGTTTACACTCTTTAAAGCCATCTTTTCAGGTATCAAATGGAACATCCAACCATAACAGAGTCCACAGGTAAGTTTAGGAAGGTTACAGCTGCTGCCTTTCAGAGTTTGCAAGCTACGACAACAAAAGATGAAATACTCAAAAAGCAAGAGATTCTATGCTTCTACTTACTCATCACAGTTTTCTGCTGAATGTAGTAACCAAAGAGGGCTCGTGCAGAATAAATGATATTCACTGAAGTCTCTCCTAGCCATCAGAAAAGCTAGTTTAATTTTCAGAGATGCGTCTTGCTGAACATGGTTGAATGTGCTTACACTTCATTGAGCTGAGCTCTTTGCAGAAATGTATGCTCGGGTTCTTTGTGTTAGGATCCTAAGACTACAAACAATGCCCCTTCCCTCTGCAGCACCCCTCTCCAGCTCTAGCTACCGGTTGTCAAGGTGGTTTTGCACTAGCAGGTTCAGCTTGCTGACTCAGAGGTCCTGGGAACCAGCTTTATTCCAACCGATTAGCTGATTGCTGAATGACAGGATTCTAGCAGGCACCTAATCTGGCACTGGCTGCCTCCTCTTCATATATGAATACAAGGCAAATCGCTAACTGAAGGTAAAATTCAGGCTGGAGGCTATTTCCCTAAGGGGAAGAAAATACAATTCATATTCTAAAGTGAGGACTCCTTAGTTCTTCACTTACCCTTTAAATTCTGTTGTCATTAAGAACATACCAGCCCTGGAAGACTGAGCACTTCTGTCTGTAGTTTTGATTTTATGATGCTCACTAAAGCACTGTCCTCTTTTTTCTGAATAACTCCTACTGTGTGCAAGTGTGCAGGCCAGAAAATGCACCTGAGAGTCTCCCCAGGCCACCAGTGCAGAGAATTGTAAAAGTCACGTGCTACTTTTCTTCCCTTGTTGCTACACACGGGGTATTGACAGCCCATGATTATGAAGATTAATTGTACCTGCAGCAAGCGATCCTGCTCTTTTTGCCATTTCTCCTGTCGCTTCCGCTCTTCCTCTTGATCCCAAACCCGACGACTCGGAGCACTGATGGATGGGACTGGGAGCTAATACAGCACAGAAATGAAATCATATTATCCTCTTTCCATGTAATTAACACTCTACATTTTAAAACATATTTTTTCAGAGTGAGAAATAGAAGCCATTACCAATGCTGGAGCTTTATAGTGACAAGGACATAAATTGGCCTTTTCTTCAAACAGACAGAAAGTAACCATCCCTCGACAAAATAAATCTTAGCCAGTACTCTCAGATTTGATCAAAATTGTAGAGCAGTGAAAAAAGAAATTGAAAGCAGAGAGATTCTTGAAAAGACTAGGATGATACAACCAGCTAGTAGTTCACAAATAGTACTTACATCAGGCATTGCAGGCTCTGGGCCTCCTGAGACATTTGGAAAGCAAAAAAGAGAAATCATTAGACCCATACGTAACTACTACAAGACTTGCGTGACTCTGGCAAATTTGAGCTTCAGACTAATTTTTTCTTCCTTAGTAAGACATGCTTGCATTTGCCCTGCTGAACTTTCTTGAGGGCAGAATTTATTCGGTGCTTTCAACTAATGTGCACAATTGTTTTAAAGCTTTGCATGCTTACAAGTGCCATCAGCAACTGCTTGAATTAGCAGTACATCTCCCACTGTAGCAACACAAAGGTTCTTTATTGTACCTCTCCTCTTATTACTGTTATTGTGAAACCCAACTGTTTAGCATGATCAATACCCAGAACACTGCATAAGGGTAGAGAAGCTATTCATCTACTGCCCTTGGCATGAATTAAGATCAACTGATATCCACTGCCAACTTCTCTACCACAAAACAATGTATTTCTGCTTTCCAACTTTCCTTCTTTCCTACTCCCAAAAGCACACTTGAATTCAGTGAGCTTGTCACCCACCATTCACCAAAAACCTTTTGCTATTTGAGGCTATCACACTTGGCCTTAATCATCCCGTGACAAGATAATTATTAGAGAAAGATGTGTATTGTGTTAATTTATTAAAAATTGAGAAAATGGGGAGAAACACAAATTTAAGTGTAATCATTTGTCAAGCACTGTCACTATGTTTGTTGACAGTGTACTTGTCACCTAGTTGTCAAAATTTCAGTTAAAAAAAAAAGCATAAAAGAAAAAATTTGCAACAGTATTCTGAAGTACGACCACATGAAGTGGAAAAAAAGATCAAATTTAGGATACAAAACACTCTAATGCGTCACAGGTTAGCATCCATTCTATATAAACACAATTTTGTCTTCACTGTCAGATCACAACAGCCACAATGAAAATCAGGCAATCAGTTTAATCTATTGCAATTGTGCCAGGAGATATTAAAGGGAAGCATAGACAGCGCCTATTTTTGCTCCCCTCTTCTCTCACCCCTGTAAGTTTATGCTGAACTCCACAGGAATCTTCATGTAATTGCAAAGCTAAAGTGTCAAAAGTTTAAAATTAACAAGCTGTACTGAACATGCACTCTAGAAATACAACCTTGTCCTCCCCCTCAAGCACAAGTGAAATACCTCAAATAAGTAAAAGAAAAACCAAGTTTCTGCCAGCCATAAAATAAAAATCAAACAACAACAACAGAATCCCAACACCAAGAAACAACCAGCAACAAAATACCACCATATTGCAGATACAGCAGAAATATTTAAAAGCAAACAGAATCACAAACACAGATATATACTGTGGCACTTCACAAATGGCATCTGGTGAAAACCAGAAATCATCACCTCTAAAAGCAAAATCCTGGCCCCACTCAAATCATTGGCAAAGCTCAACTGAGCTTCCAGTGGGCCAGAATTTCACTCTTTCAGGCTACAGCAAGGCATACATAGCCCAAAGACAGCATAAGACGCACAACATTAGTGGAAATATGTGAGCTGTGACATGCAAAATGCTGAAAAGCAACCTACAAAACCAAAATTGAGTGCTTCATGTATTGCCTTTTTAAAAAATGCTGGTGTATTAAATTCAAAATTTATATTGGTCTTCTTGGGATCTTGTGACATCACCACATAGTGGAAAGCCAGCAGATGCCTTTTTACACCAATTTACACAAAAGCACAGAGCTGCAATTCAAACTCAAATCCAGAGTTAAATACTTCATCAACAGCTCTGAGATCTTCTCTAAACACCTGCTGGAATATTCACCATTATTCTTGTTTTGTAGGTAGTAGCAAACCTGAACAGAGAGTGCCACCCTTCTCAGTTCTACCCAGTGGGGTAAAAAAAAAGTATGAATGACACAGAAGAGATTTAAACAGCTATAGGTATAAGAGAACACACAAAGACCCATTACCACAAAGGTAGACCCATGAATTGTAAGAATAACCTGATGACCCTGGGGAAAGAAGGGAAATTAATTATGTTGCTTCACTGTAACTGTAGAAACAACACTGAAGAGGTAGAGCACCCAGCACCAGACTTGTTAGGGAGAGTGTGCAGCAGGAACAATTTCATGGAAGTACATGAAATGTTAGCTCTTTGATTTACCTTGTTCAAAAAATTGTGACCGTCTTTTTAAGTTTTTCAAAGAAATAGGTTCAGATGCTATTTGAAAAATACAAAGAATACAAACAAGTCAATGAGGTGCCTTTTTGTTAATGATTATAACCACTGGATAAGAAACTTCTGTTAGACTCCTATACACTGCAACATCGCTTCAGAAAAAACAAAAAGCCCCTGAAACACAAAGGAAAACCTGAGGAGGTTACATCATACACTAATTAGGATTTCATTTTATCAGTAACAATGTCCGACTATCGAAACCACACAAGTGTCAAACTTGGACTCCGATTCTCCCTGTCTAATTTAAGCATCCTAGATTGGGATGCCAAAATGGAATGAGGAGCCTAATGACCATTCAAGGCCACCAGAAAACATCTCTAGAGGGCAAGCAATATCTTGGGGGAATTTTTCTATTAAGTGCCATGTGTATTCAAGTTAAAATGAAATACAAATTTCCTATTTAAGGATTGTTAATCCATTAGGAAATATACATACCTGCTTTTTCTCACTGCTGTCAAGTAAGGCTATAAATGCTTAATGCTTCATATGCAATTACTATTCATATCAGAATCATCATAACAGCCACTAACCCCAAAACCTCACAACTGAAAGAGGCAGGCAAAAATGGCAAAAAGTTCAGTACTCCATACTCTTCCCAGGCAGTGAAATAAGTCAATACTCATACTAATTCAGTCTCCATACAATGCAGTAGCAATTAAAATATATCATGTATCTCCTTCCCTTTCACCCCTACCACACATTGCATTTACAATCATAAATGCAGAGACAGGGAGCTTTGTCACAACTTTGTTTTCAGTTCTCAAACTGCCTAGAAAACTGTGGAACCAAACTACACCCATCTTGCTGGATGCAACAAGATCTCTGTGATATCTGTCTGCCTTTCAGTTCATTAAGGTCTCACCTAATGGGTGGACAGTCATTACAGGTTTAGTGTCTGTGCTTGTCACAAACCACACAACTAGCAGATGAAAAGCAACAGTGGTTTACCTCTTAGTTCATTAGAGCCAAGATCTCCTTGCATTCCATTTATCAATTTTGTTTCTGCATTCTGAAATAAATAAATAAATAAATAAATAAATATCTTAGGCTCATTAGATTTGTGGAAGTTTATCCAGCTACACATCTTTCCTGACAGGAAAATGTCATAATATTTCATAGAAACATGCAAAACTGTCCAAAACTTCCTCAGTGTAATTTATAATAAAGCCACTGCATGCATTTTGGGGGAATAAATAAGCAGCTGTGAACTGCTGCAGAAATAAAAAGCATTGGCTTTCAAGAAAATGCCAGAAGCCAAGATGTTCCTATTTCAGCTCCTTGACAGGTAGTTTCTTATTTACAAGTAATTTGAAAGCACGTACATGCCTGTTCTTTGGGGCTGCAACTTCCATTTAGCCTAATAATTCAGGTCAAAGTCTTATCTGAAGAATAAACACTATATATAGTCTTAGTCAAAAGATGATCTGCACATATTTTAATATTTATCATTCACCAGTGTTCTCTCACGAATAGACAGTACTAAGTCTTTAAAAGATCTTATTTACCTTAATACATACAGAGTTACATCTCCATATTTCCGATGCAAGGTCCTATACTTGTATTGCTTAAGGAACACAAGATTTACAAGTTCTTTTCTCCATCTTCCCATTATCAAGACATTGCATTTTTTCTTCCTCCCCCCAGTTCCCATCAACCTTCAAAAACATACTCACAGAACTTTGAAGGCTGCTGGAGAAATCTCTTTTTGTGGATATGGGTGAAGCATTTGAAACTTTTTCTCCTGAAGTTGCATCAATCCATTTATTTTCAGATGTACCTATAATGTTGGTAGCCATACTGGTGAGATTGAGGATTTTATGCCTTACATGTGGCAGGGAAGGCAGGTCTTTGCCCCAGTCTTTTTGGTATGTGGAGGATCAAGAAATTAATATAGACAGTAACGTCAAAGAACAGAACAAGAGCTAGTGAAAACATTAAAATACACAAAAACATACAGAAGAGGGAGACACACAAATCAGGTAGAATTTGTGAAGACAGGAAAAAGGGCATTTATAGAAGACCGCCTTCCCCAAAAATGCAAATGTTAGTCATAAGCCAGGTAAAAGTTTGCCAAATGTTTTGTTGATATGTGCTACAGCAGCTGAACATTAGAGGGGAATTAGCATTCATTGGAAACTGTTTCATTAGTGTTAGTAAGGATTGAGAAAATTCTTTCAACTTTACTCACTCAAGGTACAATGAGACTCATACACTATCCAGAAAAGGGTCATTTTCATGTCCATGCTCATCAGGAAGCACAGAGAGTGGGGAACAAAAGGCAATTTAAACTAAACTAGCAAATTGATGAGGCAAAGACAAATGGTGCTCTTCTCACATACTCTATCATTCCTCCCCTCCCTACCCTTCCTACTGAAAATTTTATTCAATTAGTTTTTTGCCACTAATCTCACTCTTCAGTTGTGTTGGGTCCTATAAAGAGATTTGCTCCTCATCTCTTCCTAAACCCACTGTTTTTTATCCTAGTTTGCTGGTAACTTATTTACCTAGCTTCCCACTAAAAGAACATTGTACTTACACTGTGAAGGAAGTAACTGGTACCACTTCCAACTCTGTAAAAATTCTTCTAGAACTTTGAAAGGGTTTCCTGACTAAAACCATGACAAGTCAAGACATGCTACAAGGCTGTCAAGCCAGAATGGAACTCTCCCTACCCAGAATGGGTAGCAGCCATTCTGGAGAGATTACAGCACCACAATATTTGGGTCAATGGCCAGAATCATAACACACAGGTACTACATCACCCACAAGATTACATCTCACTTCAAATGCTCCCTGAAGAAAGGAACACAAGATCCTCCTTCCTTAAAGAAAGGGAGCTGGCAATTGAGAGAGGACCTTTAAAAATTGTTATCCTCTTGGGATCAGACCCTCTTCATTCTTGTGGTATGGCAGGAAAGATAATGTTTGATTCCTTTTTGTGCTGGTTGCACACTTTTTTGCCTGTTCATCCTCTAAGAAACAGGCCAGAGCACAAGAGTGAGTCAGTAGTTCAATGTTTTGCAGATTTGCTTGTCAAGACATTTCTAATGCACGAGCAGTTAAAAAAGCCAAGTTGTGTTAAAATGCAACAGACACGCTGGCAAACTACTGAGCTTAGATACGTATTACTGCTGTAAGGCTAATAAGGACTCTCAGCTGTCAGCTACAGCAGAGACAAAGCTTATTTGCCTTACAGAGCACACAGTATCTGCCTGACGAAACAACTCACCATTCTTTCCATATCGTCTGACATCCATGACCAGGTTTCCAGTTTCTAGTGCTCTGCTGATGGCCTCTTCCCACTGACTGTAGTCCATATGTGAAACCTTTGTGCCGTTGACAGCAATGATCTCATCATCTACGTGCAGCTGACAAAGTGCTGCAGGGCTGCCTGCAGAAAACAGAAGGAAAATGTTATTATGTCTCCATTCATGTTTTTTGTTTTTATCACAGTTGTGACTGGAAGAGAGTGGACTGGGGAATCCTTCAAAGAAATACTTAATGTGGATATTTAGAAAGTCTAAGAAAAATTCACCACGCTGTAACATAAGCTCAGTAAACTCAGTATCAAAGTAGCTTTTTAATTTGGATCTTATGGGAATAATAAAGAAATCAGTCTTCTGGACTTGTAAGTCTTCAGATTCTGACTAGCCCATTTAACAGTCTCTGTGTTCATTCTTCCCTTCACTAACTCACCTTTATAATCTGCAACAGTGAGAGAGGTAGCACCACAATGTCTATATCCAACAATTAGCTGAAATTCAGCCACTGTTTGGGTAATCCTCTTATTTGTCCAAAAAACCCAGCCTGCACTTTGTTAATTCCAGCAGAAGCTGGCTTTCTCACATTCTCATTTATGATCTCTGAGCTCTGCTGAAGAGTATGCTGCTTCATTGCTTTGCTAGAATTGTTTGTTAGCTCTGAATTGATTGGTAATTGGACTCAAGATATTGCTGGGTACTCTCCCACTGGACTTCCCTGGATTCTACTTATTTTATCTATTAAGAGCAAACTTTATGGCAGGTTGGACTTTGAATCTACTGATATTTTGCAAGACAGGCTGCACTTTATACTTTTTTTCATCTGCTACACATTGGCAGGCAATCTCACTAGACTAAGGACAGAGAACATAGAGAACCAGTTAATAAGCTTTTTCTCTATTTAATTCAGAAAATGGATGAGCTGAGACACTCAGATTCTCCAAGCAAGATTTTACAGATTACATATGAATGGTTCTTCCATTAAGAATTATTCCCTTAGCAGAACAGAAAAAAAAAAAGTCAAGTAAAAATATAGTTAAGGATTGCACAATAAACCCTCATGTTAATAAAATGAGTTTGAATTACACAGTGTAAGTATTTTTCAAAGTAAGTAGCGAAATTCACACATCTTACTTAAAATATACCAAGAACAATACCCTGTTACACTATTAGAAACAGATGTGGACAAGTATGACAGAAAAATTTAGACACCATATGCTTCATCCTGAATGTCTTTTGATTCATTAGTAAAATGCTGCTATAAGTCTGGCTGATCCATGAAGGTTTCAGATGGCTTCACACATGAGAAAGTTAAGAAATAAAGAAATTCTATGTCTAGTACCACACCGAATAATAATTCATCATGGTTCACTAAAAAAGCTACACTAGCTACTCATCTAGAAGAACATGGCTCCACACTACATCTTTCTACATCATTCTTCAAATACAGACTAAAAAATTCATTTGCAGTTCTCAGTACCAATTGCTTTTAAGTAGTATTGTAGAAGAAAAGGTGAGGTTTTCATCTGGAGGAAGAAACATAGACAGTAGTTTAACTAAAAAAAAAACCTCAAATATCTCTAGGAGTCAGGAAGATGGTAAAGAATCATGAATTTTCAAGTCTGTTTTTGGAAGATATTAAGATATTAAGAATACTATTGAAGAAACTAATACTGAAGCTACTAATTTCAACAACATCATGTAACATTTGGAATCGCATCTGATATTTAGTACCATATAGTTTAAACACATCTGGACTAATCCTTATGCTCATGGTACAGGGAAGGCTTCAGGCTCCAGCAGAGTCATCAGAACTCATAATTTCTGTCATGTGTTGTGACAGAATAAGCCTTGAGTAACAAAAGAAAGATTGGGTTCACTTTATTCCAATAATTTGTCAAGGATGAGACCAGGCTCAGTGGTGA
The DNA here is from genome assembly GCA_013397245.1 of Thryothorus ludovicianus. Lineage (NCBI taxonomy): Eukaryota > Metazoa > Chordata > Aves > Passeriformes > Certhiidae > Thryothorus > Thryothorus ludovicianus. The sequence continues at coordinate 21,225 of VZTB01003255.1, read as the reverse complement.
GAACAGTATATCTCATCTCAGTTTTAGGAAAGGATGGGAATTAAAGATCACACAGTTCTTCCTATACTATTACTAGAAAGGCTAGTAATAAAAAACATCCAGAACATACTCCAACCATACAGATTGAATGAATAGCAGCAGTCTCTAGATCTGGACCTAAAATAGCCAGAACAACCTATACTGCTCAATTTTTGGCCTGTAACTTTGCCAGCAAGCTCTTCCTCCACACTCTCTGGACAAAAAAGGCTTCTCAAAAAGTGCAAGCCAGGGTGCCTATAGTGGGCTCCTGCTCCAAGTCACCACCAAAGAAGCCCACAGAGACTGGCTAGAAATTCAGGGGCCAAAAGTTGTATGCTACAAGTTGTCTTTCTCTGTCCAGCTCCTCCAAGACAATAGGAATTAACAATTATTTCTTTATATTCCTATAGAGGATTTAGTTTTCATTATATAAAATATGCACTGTTTTTATGTTTTTCATAGGTTTCCCTGAAGGTAAAAGGCTTTTCTTTCCTACTAGTCCCCAGTAAAAACAGCATCAACCAAATACTCATTTTCCATATGTTCTAAGTTATCTCTAACCTATCACCATCTGTTGTTATTACAATAGATAAACACTACCTCAATAATAGAAAAAAAACAAAACAACTTGAATGATGTGAGTTAAATTTACTTTGTCCTACATGCCTGCAAGTGTTTGATCAGACCTACACTCCTGTATCAACACAATCTCAAAAAAAAAATATTGCAAAGGGAAAGTGAAAGGGAAAGGACTGAAACAATAAAGATTACATGGCATTGGGGAAGTTGGCAGAACAATGTCTAGATTAATGACTTTAAGGCTTTCTATTTATCTAACTTTCAGTGTAAATATTGAAAACCTGTAAAAAATGAGAACTATCCTTCTTTATATGTAGTAAATGGGTGTCATTGAAATATGTGTTACAAGCTTAACTCTTAGCTTTTTGAGAACACTTATAGAAAGTTAATTTTGCCTACCAAGTAGTTTTCTTCGCTTTTTTTTAAGGAGAATATTTAGAATAGAGTCATCTATAAATAGTAAAAAATATACATGCTGGGTGTCATCTCAAGAAAATCATACAGCAAGTTAGGAAGACAACACAATCAGAGAAAATATTCCTGGAAGCTTTTTCTGGGCTCGAGAAAGAAAAAAGGGTGACTAGAAGGGTTGGTGTGGATTTGCCAAGCCTAAATCACACTTGACCAGCCTGGTTATCTTCAATGATGAATTGTCTAGATCTCTGTGGACGGGAGAACAGAGGTGGTTACAATCCACTTTGTCTTTAATAAGACCACTGACATGACATTCCACAGTATCCTGGTATCAAAATTGGGATGGTATTGTCCATAGGGCAGAACAACCAGATGGGTGAAAAACTGGCTGGGCTCTCAGGCTCTGTGGGAAGAGGTTGATGGCTCTTACTCAGCCTGTGGGCTGCTTACAAGTGGATCTCATCAGGATGTATCCAGGGGCCTACCATCTTTAATGTGCTCACCAATAAGCAGGAGAAGGAGGGAGGTAAAACAAACCCTCATAAAGTTTTCAAACCTTGTAAAAATGAGAGGGTGGCTAATACATTGGAGGAGAGGGCTGCTCTTGAGAGCAGGAACCTAACATTCAACAAGGCCAGATGCAGAGTCCTGTTCCTGAAAAGGACTAATCCCAGTGATGGTACAGGCTGGACATTGATGGGCTGGAGAGCAAGGCTGGAGGGGGCCTGGCAGTGGTGGGGCTATATGAACACTAACATGACCAACAGATCAAGACAAGTGACCATTCCATTCACTCAGCACTTCTTATGCCCCATTGACAATATGGTGTCCAGTTTTTGTGTTCCTCTGTAAGAGAGACATCAATAAACTGGAGCAAGTTTAATGGGAAGGTACTGGGATGGTCAGGGCTGGAGCAATTGACCTGAGAGGAAAGGCTGAGGAGCATGGGCTTGCTCAGCCTGGAGAAAAGAAGCTGCAGGAGAACCTAACAGGAGCCCCCCCAGTACAATACCAGGAGGTCCCTGAGAAAGAAAGGCCTGCACTTTATTGAAATTTATGGCAGAAAAACACAGAGAAGTGGTTATAAACAGGGACAAAGATCGGTCTGACTGGATATGTAGGGAAAATTTTCTCTGACAGAATAATGCCCAGAGAGGCTGTGCGGTTTCCATCCTTGGAGGGTCTCAAACCCATAGAGGTAAAAGCCCTAGGCCACTCGGATTGAATTCCATCTTGACATTTTTTTGAGCAGTGTGTTGCTCTAGGTGATCTTCCAAGATTTCTTCCAATCTGAATTATCCTTTAATAGGAAATACAACATTCCCAAGTGCCTAGCTGAAAGCATGTATTACTCTTTCAATGGGTCGTCCACGTCTTTCATCCTTCATTTCCTTAAAGGGAGCTACGGCTATTGAATAAAGATACAAGATAGGACAGTCGTGGGAAGAAAAAGTGCTGAACATAGGCTACAAACGAGAACACTGAGCTACAGTCCATTCTCAGTTCAATCTGTACTTTGTGCTCTTCCTTGTGAGAATGGAAACAAAGCATAACCAAGATAACAACCACAAGGCCTTCACCTTCTCCATGTGGACCCTTTGTGAATGAGCAGCAGGAACATTCACTACCCTCAGATTTCTCCTTTTCAGCTGGCAGTGCAAAGGGACAGACTCCTAACTCCAGGGAAGGAAATTAAATGCAAAGCCTAGCAGCAGGGAAAGCAAAGGGAAAGTTATGCTTTGGGCAAAGTAAATATTAATATTTCCAGAATCACAGGATGAAACAGGTTGGAAGGAGCCACAGTGGTTCATCTGGTCATCCTCCCTGCTCAAGGAGGGTTATCCTAACTCTAATTATGAAAAGTATCCAGATATAGTGAAGAAAGTCCTCCTCACTTCTTGAATTTGAAAGAGGAAAAAAAAAATCCAAGACTGCTCATAACCTGCTGTTAAATGCTATTGTTTTCTCTCTGGAAAGCACAACACAGGACTAACTAAATTAAAAGTTTCCAGTTATTTCTCCTTTCTCAGGATGATCTTGTGTTGGGTGGAAAGAAGGGTGCAATTCAATATTCCTCAAGTATTACTGGCAACGGGGAAGAGCATTGTTTAGAAAACAAGCATTATATGTGATTTGCTTGGGGTTATGTTGTTTTGTTGCTTTTTTCTAAGAAAATCAAACTTGTTCTCTGCAGAAGACCATTAAAGATTAGAAATAAACTTTATATATGTGTCATCTCAGGACAGAAATATTTTCTTTCCCTCAGTATTAAAACAACTGAAAAAAAATGCACTGAAAATCAGTTTAGAAATTGCAACTACTTAAAAATATGAGCTGTCTCCAAAATTCAGCAAGACTAAGAAGAAATTGAACAGAGTATTAACTACTAAGTTTCCTCTGCATGTGTTCACAAACCCTGTGAAGTGAAATCTCTTAAACTTAGCTGAAAGAAACAGTCTGTATATTAGGTATTTGCCCATAAATACTGTTTTTTAAGAGGCTGGGTGAACAAATAATCACGTTTATATCCTCCTTGAGTCGGAAAATACATTTTGGTGTTCTGAATTCAACCTGTTTCAAGAGATGAGGGTTCACAGTAATACATTAACAAACTAAATACTGATTCTTCAGTTCTACACCTGATATTTTAAAATGTTTGCAGCATTCTTAACAGCAAATGCCTTAATTTAGAAGCCTCTGCAAACTAAACATAAGAACAAAAATTTGTGCATATATACACATTTACCTTCTTCAACTGTCTGTACAATGGCTCCTGAAGAACTCCAATTTGTTGTAAACCCAAAGCTGCGACCGTGGCCAGGTCTCTGGTTTATACTGATTCTCATTTCACTGTACTGTTCCTGAAAAATAAAACATGACACTACAGTATCTGGTATCACAGGAATCTAAATGAGGGAAAGTTTATCCTCTAAATAAGTGAGGCTGCTCACAATGTGCACTTTAATCATCTATTATTAGCATCACAGACAAAGGAAAGAGTATTGAAGTCAGTTAACTAACTCATTTGCTTTTCATTCCAACAGGTGTGTTTTCAGTTTACATTTTTATTTTCTCTACACGTATCTTTCACTCCACGTTTCTATTTTTTTAAATGTTTTGCAACACAATACCAAAAAATTTAAGAACTTGGTTGAAATTAAATCCCTAAATGATTCTTCATTGATTGTCTTGTGAATTTGTTACATGTACTGCAGCCTCAGAGAGCACAAGAGATATGAAAAAGTTTGATAACAATAATCAATTCTATTTTTTTTCTTGCACATGCTACCAGGAGAATCATCAGTTTCCTTCAGGCTCAATCCTGCAACTAGGTTTACTTGGATGCACAATCATCCTCTTGATTTTGTGTGAAATACTACCAGCTTGCAATAGAGACCTTAGATAATAAAAATAATCCCAAAATCATATAAATCCAGATCTTTGACTTCAATGGACTTTCAAGATGCTTTCAGAATCTGAATCAAAATCTAACATCACCATTTTAAACAACGAGATTCTCTGAATGGGAAAACACTTTGTAACATTTGCTTTCAATCCCACGCTACATTAAGGGCATGTGTTGCATACATTAACATTCTAATGTGAGCTCATGAAAAACTATTAAAATATCCAAATGCATGCTATGCACTTCATCAGCACGACATTGACACTGATATAAAAGGAAGAAAAAAATTAGATTTTTCTGTCAAACGATGTTAAAATAGATATATTCCAGCAAAATGTGCATAGAAGGGACCCTGCACATTTTTACAGATGCATTAAATGTACGCGTACATTTTCGTTTCCTAGGGAACCAGCCTTCCTGAAGAGTCAGATTCATTTTCCCAAACTTAAAATATTTAAATGTCTAGAAACCTATGCCAATTTCTCCAAGCTCTTATGCTGGTAAGATGCAACAGGCTGCTACAGTGGGCACTGCAGAAGCAGATGGAGCTAGCTGCAGTCTCAGGGAGGTGCAGCCAGAGGTGGTTTCAGCAGCACCTGAGTCCAGGATAGAGAGGAAAACAACACTGCACAGCATCACCCCAAGGCATCGCCTCATGTTACAGGAATGTTCCTGGGAAAACACTCCCAGCTACAGCCCAGGGTAGAAATTAAATCTTTTCTTCACAACACAGCTACTGGCTTGCAAATGCTCCCATACAACCCAAGTCCTTAAGGGAGTATAATTAAAGTGAATCTACTAAACAAGTTAGCATACAGGGCTAGAGAATGTACAAACCTTTAGAGTTTGAGTGTGTTCCTGGAAATTATTACTGGTCTTAATTTGTTTTTCCCACCATCTCAACATGACTCTTCAAATTTCTCTCTTGTCAGAGGAGTAATGTGACTTTGTACAGTGAACTTTATCATTTTTATAGGTCATCTCTAAAACAATGCTCCATAGACCTGGTGTTATGGCCCTGATGACTAGTGAACTATATCAATCTCTCTGGCAATGATTTACAAACACATCAAATGGAACTTACATTCCTTAACCTAGAACTTGTTAAGTTATATAACAACCGAGATTTTTTCTTTTTTAACTTTCTGAAAAATTTTTAAAATATCCTCCCATATTATATCACTTGTAGGAGGAAAAATTTATAATCTCATATAAATTACAGGAGAAAAGCAAATGGACCTAGTACATGCTATTCTCATTTGCCTTGCTTAAACAGATACTAAGAACTCCTATCAAATCTGTCAGTTTTCACAGATTAAAACAGAAATTCTTCTGCCTGTTTTTGCTACAACACAGAGAAAAAAGAAGATCATTATCTCTTACCTCATACAGCAATCAGAGTTTCAAAAAATTATGATAAATTCATTACAATGACCAAGAGGCATCAGAGGTATTAAACTGCAATATATTTATTTTCCACATGTGATTAGGAAGAAGAATGTTTGGAAGTGAATGAATTTCTAAAGTGATGAATTTCTCATCCAAGGTCTTACAACCCTCACCCAAGCAACTGGCGCAATTATGTTTTACAGCAGGATCAGGAATGCAAATTTACCAAGGGTAATGAACTGGATTATCAGAGAGTACAGAAAGGTATCAAAAATTAAATCTGTTATTGGTGAAACATGCAATTAATTGGAGGAAACAGCACTTAAGATACATATTTCAGAGACCCAACCCCTTATCCAATAAACACACGGACAAAGAGATGCTGATTTACTTCAAAATTAACATGAACATTAATTAGATTCAAATAAATAGCTTAAAAAAAATCCAAACCACAACAGATGGAAAAAAGTATAGTATGATCTGATGTTTACGGTTAACCTTTGAAAAGCTGATCTTTATTTTCCACCACCAGTTTAAAAGTGCAAATGAATGCTACAGCAGCTCTGATAATTCATCTCTCACACCTGATTATATGTAAAATATGCTAATTTGGAGAATAGTAAAAAAACTTTGCCAAGCATTAAACGTCACGTAGAATAACTATTCTGAATTAGAATGATAAATAAAATTAAGCACATGACAAAAAGGAAAGGGAAAAATTCAGCAAAACAGTAATTTTTTCTTCCCCAAATACTCTCTTTCCCCTAAATTAAATCAAAAGAAATAGCAGGTATCTGAGATGTCCTCTTCCTACCAGAAAAATACTTGCATTAGATGCACTTTTAGTTATTTTCTCTTTTATTCTGCTGTGGCATTCAGTTACACCAAGTAATCACATTATTTCCTTACTTACCATGGATTTTGAATCCTTAGGCTCTGTCAGACTCGCAATTTCTGCAGAAGATGCAAGTGAAAGAGAATCAGGAGGAATGCCATACTCTGGCTTAGGAATACTACTTGCAGCATCTTGGTCTTGGGACTTTAAAGGTAATGCCAAACTAGGAGGAGGTGTTGACTGAACACCTTTTTCCTCCTCTTCCTCCTCACCTCTGCTTCTGGATGCACCAGTGGAGAGAGGATGTGCAGAGTCTGGTTGTGAAAAGGAAACGCTGGTAAACAAAGTTTGAGTTCTTTTAGCTTTTTCTACTTCTCCATTGTATTTCTGAGAATCATCCATCTAGGACAGAAATGATAGCTTGATAAACAAATGCTTTAAAAAAAGAAATCCTTAAATCTTTCAATGATTATTGTATTTAACAAAACCACCTCCCCCTTTGAAGCAAATTCTGGTTCCTGTACCCATTGTTAACTACCTACTTAGAAAAATATTTTTTTTCTCTTGAAATGCTTGCAGAACAAGTAGTCTAGATTTAAGATAAACTTGTTATAGTCATCTGTTTAGAATTATTTACATTCTTACCACTTTTTAAATTGAAACAAATTAGGAGAAAACTATGAAAATCATCATAGTAATGAGGCAGGGGTGAAATCAATTTCATTGTTTCAGTGCTTTATAAAGTAGACTGACTTTAGCCTAGCATAAAATTTCAATTTCAACAAAGTCAGCAGAGCAGAGGAAGCTTTTATCACCTGAAAATTTTTTCTTTAACACTTAATTATGTTAACTTGGCTCAGATAATTACTTCCAACAACAGTGTTTTTTGATAAAGCACACGAAGGAGACTAACTACAAGTAATAAAAAGAATATTTTACCAAACATACTTACCAGCTTTAATTCTAGGAGTGCATTTAAGCACAGAAAACACAAGTAAACATCTAAAGCCACAACAGAACTGCTTGCTCTGTTAACACAGCCTTCATCACACAGGAGGCATTTTTTAAATAAAACCAAAACATTAAAACTACTGTTCCCCCAGCTATTGAAGACCCCACATTTACAAACTTCAGGAATGAAGTGGAATTTTACCGTGAACGACCGTGGAAGTGACGAGATTCCTCTTGAGTGGACACCAAAAGGTCTTGGTGTAACCACAGATGTTAACCTGGAGGTATCAGTTTTCTGGTAAGTTCTGGGGAGAGAAGCTGAAACCTGAGCTGACCCAGTTTGAGCACTCAGTGAGTAGCGAGTGGACAAAAGAGCTGGGCTGTGCTCCCGCTCCCGCGCCGGGCTCTCCGGTGGCACGGGAGCTTCGCGAGCAGCCGAGCTCTCCGGCAGGCTCTCCTTGGGTGGCTCTGTGGCGTACACACTTTTGCTGTCCTTAGTGCTGGAGAAAGTATCTTCTTCCAAACGGTAATCTTTGGCTGCTGACCAATCTTTTGCTGCTGTGGAAGGTGCTTTTTCTTCACTGAACACATCATCATTCAGTGAATACGCCCAGTTGTGTTCCTGTTTCTGCTGCTCATAGGAGTCCTGATCTCTCTCCTCCCTATGGGAATACAGCCTGTTAAAATACCAAAGTGACCCGACAAACAGGCAGGCCTATAGTCTTTCAACTAGTAAATGTTTAAGACAGAGCATAAGCCAAATAATATATCACCAGTAAATGAAAATGAATAGCTTTGTTTAAATATATTAATATATTAAATGTATTTTCATATATTTTTTAATCTATCTTCTTCCACCTCCTCTCCAGTTCACCAGTCTCATAACACTCTTTCATACTACTATCACATTATCAGGCTGCCACCATGACAGAAGTCTTTGCCAAGAAAATTATATAGCTACACATAGATATAAATGATACAGCTACACATACATTCAAGTTACACATCCTCAGAAATTCAGATTTATTAAAGAACAGGAATAAGATAGTCCCATAATACTGCCTGAACTGTATAATTGTGCTCAATGTTTCTGCCCTATGAAAATGGTATGCTGAATTTTAGATACCTAAGTAAGACAATGTCCTGAAATTCAGCTAATTATTTTTTTTTGCTACTCATTCCTTTGTCATAAATGAACAGCCACTACAAGGATAATCTTTGACATATCAGTTATAAGATTCTTATTGATACTGAACATTCAATACAATTAACATCCATACTTTTTTCAAGTAACTATTTTTCTCCTCACAAATGAGTACAAAATTAAAGAAATCCAAAAGATTAGATTTATTTCTTTTATGAATACGTCATGTGCATATTACCTTCAATCATAAGTGTATTTGAAATAAATAAATAGATAAATAAAATAAGACTATCACCACTAGAAATGGTACTGTGCAGTTTATACTTTTTATTCTTCAGAAAGAAATACCAAGAGGAAAAATTAGAGATGAAGGGGAAATAGAGTAAAAGTTTACAGCTCTGTGACATACATTTAAATTCTGGCTGCAGTTCTCCACAGTGGCTAAAAAAAAAGCAAATGCAGTGGTAGAAGGAGGAGAAATAGTTAACTTTATCCATGATTAAAAAAGGCAACTATCCAGTTCAGTGCTATTATTTTAACTAATTTAAAGAGAATGCAAATGTTTACTTCTCAATACTTTTATTTTTGGATAATAGAGTAAAACATTATTTAGAGAGGAAACTGTTTAACATTCTGTGCAAACAGAGTATTAGAAAACTATACTCAGCCCTTCAATTGCCTAGATTTCTACATTTTATTTTGCAACTAAAATTGTCAAGATCTCTGCAGAATCAATTGCAACTTGTTAATAAAAGCAGTTCAAAAATGCAAAGGAATAAAAATGCTCAGATTTATGTTCTTAAACATAATTCTCCCATTGGGACCATTACCTCTCCTGCTGCATTTCTTTCAGTGACTTGGTACTTCTTCCAGACACCTCAGAGGCTCTCCTTTCCATTTCTTCTCTCTCTTCCTTTTTCTTTTGCAATTCTGAATTGTAACTCTTTCTACGACTCTTCCATTTTGCTAGATCCTATTTAGAATAATATGAATGTATACCATCAGATTTTCTCAAAGCCTCGTAGACTTACAGAGGCATCCCATTACATGCTATTTATTGCCCTGATTTTCTTTGCATGTCTGCATCACAGCCACATTTCCATGTACCTTTCCCCTAAAGGATACAGGGGTTGTCATAATCTAGTTAGGGTTGCAGGCTCACTGCCTCCTTAAGTTAATAATAGTAATTATTGGACTACATGCCATTTGGCCCATTTTCTCCCCCCGTAACATTTTCAGATTTTATTCTAAAATATTTCACCTAGTCACCCAAAATTGAAAACTAATGCAAATGTCATCTGTATTTCTTTGTTTAGGGCTTTAGATTCTAGGGTATTATTATTTTTCCAAATCACTACTATGTTAGACTGATACACCAGCTTGAGAATAAATATGCCTTAAATTCTAAATTGAAAACATATTTCTGTAGTTTTTTCATTTCTGCAAAACCACAATGTGAACTGGCAATATTGTCCATGAAACACTAGAGCTAAGGGAAGTACTGAATATTAGGACTGAGATGCATTAAACAAACAACTATGAACTACTTGTTTGGAGTTTTGTTCTTAATTTCAGCTTCTTGTTCATACTCATTGTCAAGTAGAGATTTTAATAAATTGTAAAGTTTTTGGATATGCTTATGATGCTGCTCAAAGCTACCATGAAATATACAAGCTGGATTTAAGACAGAATTATTAGGGGATAGAAGCCTCAAGAATTTGCACAAGGAAGTATTATTTCTTCCCCTTTCTCCCACAGGATCAAATACTCAGACATTCCAGTCATTTCTCCAAAAAAAGTATTCAAAAATTGCAGATAACACAAGAAACTATGCCCTAATTTCTCTTTATGTCCACAGAAATCAAGTCTGAAGGCTTTATTACAATACATACAAGTCTTATCCTGAACTATTAATCGGAAACTTGGGACTATATGTAAAATAATTTCATTTCTGCATTAAAAAGGCATCCCCAAAAACTCTAGCAGCTGCATGACATGAATTGTTTTAGAAGACAGCCCCATGAATTGCTGCACACATGCTGAAGCTTGTTTACTAGGGACACTAAAGGTGGGTGACACCCAACCCTTCAAGCAGGATGCACAAGGAGAGGTGAAAAGGAGCCCTTACTTCTTGCCACTTTAGATCTTGCTCTTGTAGCTGCTCTTTTATCTTCTGCAGCTCTTCATAACGGATTTTGCGCAGCGTCTGCAGATCCTCTGCATTGACATCATTCAAAGATTTACTCCTAGAAAGGGAAAACAACTCAGCTTTATAACATCCTAGCCCTCATTTACACAAGTGAATCCTTCAGAGAGAGAGATAGGTTATATTAGTACAACTGAGTGCTTATGAATGTTATTTTGAATGGAGCAGGAAACACATGGGCAGCTGAATGAGAAAGACTGGGATGTGCTGTAGTGCCAACACACAAGTTGAGCAAATAAAATCAGGGAATAAGCAGCTCTGTACATCTCCACGCTGATCATTCACATTGAGCTCCTCATAGAACACTGCTACTTCTGTTTTAACTTGTCATTCTCTTAATTGTGTTTCTTTCTTTGACCCAAAACCTTATCCCCAAATCCAAATTCCCATTCTTTGACTTTTCTCCTGTAATAACCCTAGTATCACCTCCTGTTCTTTCCTTCCTTAAGCTAATTATAAAATCAAATCAGTTTTTGATGCACGTTTCCAAAAGATTAAGCTAGCCTATGCTGTTGTCACAGGTCCCCAGGCCTCTGAGATGCTTTTCATTCAAGTTGGGATGGCGAACACAGCCATCTTCAATATGGCTACTGTTTCACCCAGGAACTCCTACTTGCTAATTCCCTTTAACCTAGATCTCTCAAAGCTCAGCTTTCATGCTCTCCCCTACACATACGCTATTTTTTGTTCATTCTTTCACATTTGACCACAAGCCTTGGAGACAGTAAGCAAAATGCAGGTGTTTCATCATAAGGTTCAGTGGTGCAATACAAGGGGAAAACTAGGTTTCTGGGGCTCGAGTGGGTTTTTATTTTTGTTGTTTCTTAGTATTCAAAAATACCTTTGCATTTATCCAAAGTATGAGTTATAGAGAGATGTAACTATGTTCTACCAGGACTTGAAAATGTGGCACTTCTTTGAAATGATGGAAAATCAGATAAAAAACAAAACGGATTCAGCATAGAGCCTTGCTCTGATCTGCTGCATTCCAAGAGGTCTCTGAACTAACAAACCAGACTCTCACTTCCTCCCAAGAGGCTGAACTCACTTTCATTGGTAACACAATACTGGCCTCTGGCCTCTAGAAATAAACGCTTGGGCATTAACTCATTGTATCTGTTCGCTTATCTATTTCTGAATGAGAAGAGTGCCAAATTCAGCAAAAATTACCTGGTTGCTATTGTAGAAACTCTTTTCTTGCACAGTTCTTTTCCTCATTTTTTATGCTTAAAGTTATAACACATGCAGAACTGTTTTGGGGAAATCAAACACTACACAAGTGTGTATTAAATTTTTTCCAGATGAGTTCAAGAAAACTTACATAACTCTAGTTTCTACTTCCTTCTCCTGAGTTACTATATCTGCCTGCAACGAAACAGGAAAATCTCAAGCTAAAGAAAATATAACCTAAGTAAAGGTATATTCATACCATGGAACTGGATCTTAGTTTTAATTTCAATCTAAACTGAAAAACCTAACTAGTGTCTTGACTCTTCTGAGTTTCCCTCTCCTAATACCTAACTTCTTCTGAAACATTTTGCAATTCAGGAACTGTTTAGTCATTTGTCAGGTTTGCCTCAGGGTAAAAAATTGGATAGCAAAAAAAAAAAAAAAATTAAATAAAAAAAAATCATTAGAACACCATGCATTCCCAAATATTTAACATGCCATCACACAATAAGTGGAAAAATTATTTTTCTTTGAGTCGCAGTTCATCATAAACAACATCTAAGTTCCTGTGATACAAATCTGTAAGTTTACCACTGAGCACTCAATAACCTGGAAGATATAAAATAACCCCAGACCATTACCAATTCCCATGATAAATACCACTGCTGTTAACTATTTTCAGATTCTAGCTGTATAGCCTTCAAAATAAAATATATGTTAAAATTCCTTTACACTTTTTGAATATTTTAAAGCCTAATTTTAATACAGAAGAACAAATTTTTTTGCTTCAGCAGGAATAAAACATTAGAACTGCTTTTCAAAGTGCCTGATAACCATAACTTGAATACACGAGACAGCAGAAAGAACTTCTGCCATATATATAGCTTTTCTCTCTTACAGTCATTACATAAATTGCAAAGAACAGAACAACAAAGCATCATGCACAAGTTTTCAGCATGAGTTTTTAGCTACTGTACATGCATAAAGATGAAAAGAGGCCAACAAAATAGCATTACGATCTTTCAAGCTTTTATAAAACTTACCCTTGCTCATCAGAAAGCTTTTGAAACAGTCTGAGAAATCAGAAACCAAAAAAGAAAAGATTCAGTGTCTTGATATTGATAACAATATTAACACCATTAGTAGACCAGCACTCTCACTAAGTGATGGGGAAACTGAAAGCATGGGAACCAGCCAGCATGGAATAGCACGTCAGGAATTGGACACGAGTCAAAAAACACACCAGGACTTGCATGATGGGCAAAGTTGGGCAGAACTGTCAGAACAAGGCTGCCTGCAAGTTCCCAACACTTCATTTAGTAATACTGCACAAATGTATTTGTGCCTTGTATTATTTCTGCACCTTATTCCAGTGTTACTGAACAGCATGATGCTCAAGAGACTCATTTCAAGAAATTAAAATTAATGCCTGCTTGAGTCCCAACAAAAAGTGAGGCTACAGAGGTTGTTTTCTTGTTACTTCAACCATTTCCAATACTAACTGAAAGTAATACTTGATATGTATTAGAATAAAAGACCCAATATAGAAGTTGAGCACATTAATCCTTGAACACAACTAATCCAGGGCAATTCAAGAGGACTTTTAGTATTCTTGAATATAAGTATTTTATAATATAGCTATTTAATTCTACAGAATGAGTTTTTAAAACATGCAATATTTCCAAGCACTTCAGAAATATTTCTCAGTGAAGCTTGAACTTTGTTAACAGTATTAAGCTTAAAAATTAAATGCAGCAACTTCAAAATATCAACTGGAACACAGAAGTGTCTTAGTCACAAAGTAATGATGCACAGCTGGGAGATCTGCAATTTGCAATGCCGTATTTTCAGAGTTGAGTAAACATTTGGAACTCCACTCTCCCCCAGTAAATACAAAATTCAAAGGAGAGATAGGAAGTAGTTAAGGAACAGTGTTCAGTCAGACAAAAGAAATTTTGAGGAAAGAATTAAGGGAAAGAATGAACTGAGACTGTATGAAAGCAGGGGGATAGCACTGGCAGAATAAAATATATCACGATGGATTTTAATATTATATAAACACACAACTTGCATGCACCATGACTTTGGGCAGGTAAAGAATTTTTTTCCCCACCTCATCTAATCATCTCAGAACTTTGGCAGGACAGTTTACAAGCATTTTTAAACTTAGGTGCAAGCAAGAATATCAGAATGTCTGTTTCCAGAATTTGTCTTTAAAGCATTCATGTGTTACAGAAATGTTTTTACCCATTATCTTGTAGAATATAAGAAAATATTTCTAGCCTCCATAGCCTTTTAAATAATCACTATTCCTGTTCAACCATGGAAAGAAATTTTTGCAGAACTTTCAGCCTGATGGAAGGGTAACATATTTTCTCAAAAGTGGCAGCCTAAAACTGGAAAACTTTATAATTTTTTTGTTGAAAATATGGTATTGCAGTCATGAGCTTCTATCCAAAGCAAATATAAAGCTTGTTCAAGGACAACACGAACAAATAGCAGACTGGCACTCTATGAATGATTCAGCACAGGATGATGCTTTTCTGAATGGGAAGGGTTCAAGGGCACTCAATCTGTGCAGGACACAACCTGACCTCTCCACCATCTGCCGTTTCTTGTGTCTAACTTTGCTGGCCTCCCTGATTGCTTCCCACTTCTTCCAGTCTTCTTCACTGCATGGACCTGGGATAAAATTTACTGGCTGGACACTGCTTCCCACTTTCCAAGATTCAATCTTGCGGGTCAGCATATCGTCCTTCTTATGTTGTAAAGATGGGGACAGCACTCTGCCGTTGCTCTTCCTTTCCTCTGGTATTGCGTTTTTTTCAAGTAAACATAGAAATTTGGACCGGATCTCTTCTGGAAGGCTCCATGGATCAGGAAACAGTGCTGGGTGGTACTTGTCAGGAGCACCTGATAAAGGCACCTCTTTTTTTTGAGAGAGGACTTTACGAAAAATCATGTCATCCTTTTCCAAATCTGGAATCACAGTTTGGCCCTCTCTGGGTTGCAGAATTATCTCACCCTCTAGAGGAGGCTCCTGCTCAGAGAATTTCTTTAAATACCGGGGGTCTTGAAGAACAACTTGATTCACATGGAAAGCCCCGGTTTTCCGAACGAACAAATCATCATTTTCCAAATCTGGATATAGATATCCATTTTCCTCATCTCCTTGATTGCCTCCTGGTATAAAGGAAACATTCTTTCTACATTTTATGAGCCTAGGGCCAGAAGTAGGATCAATTCTGGTCTCCATTTCAGAAGACACGTAGTCAGTGTATTTTTGCAGGGCCTGAAGTAACGAAAACTGACTGAAGCATATAAAACAAAAGGAGGGAAGTAAAAACATCATTAACTAGCAAGAGACAAGCAGATCACAACGTATTGCAATATACATTTGGTTTAGGCTTGCAGTATTCCAAGCAGAATGACGGCACCACTTGGCAGTCACCACCACTGACGGCACCGCAGCACACGACAACCAACACAAAGGTATCCCGGCATCCTAACCTGCCCAAAACATCACACTTACATGCTCACACACAAAGCCAGGAGCCCTATGCAGCATGGTACACCTTCACATTTACACGTTTCAGAAGGCCAGCAACCTATGGCTACATTAAAAGTTAAAAATTCCCCAAACCCCACAAACCAGCAAAACAGTAATAACCAAAAAAGCATGACATCACGGGACACGGCTTAATTTCATTTAGCTGTTTCATCCAGCCATTTTTTTTTGATGCATCAAGAGAACAGCTCATGCAGCAGTATCAACCTGGGCTGATCAGAAGACTCCAAGATTTTTCCTTCTGCAATCTGTGACAATGAACTTCCCACATATTCAGCAGTTGGCTTATAATTCTGATCCCTTCTGCAGCTACTGTTCCAGTCAAAACTTGGTCTTGATTGATTAGCAACAATGGTACAGCTTTGTTTGTAAGCAAATTCCTCATCATCAAAATCTGACCTCTTTCTACTGCACAGCAGCACAAAGAATGAGCAGAGGAGAAAGAAAAAAAAAACATGAAGTGTACTCACTGAGTAAAATGCACAGTGGCAACAGTACAACAAAAACAATATTTCAATTATTTTCAAAAAAAAAGGATAAAACATATCCTGCTGCTACACTGACAATGAAAATTAAAAAATTCAAAGTCATAGAACTACATTTTATTTAAGCTTTGCACACAGGAGAGAAACAGGCATGCATGAAAACGCACCTGAACCCTTGAATCTCTTTATACCAGGGTTTGAAAGAGGATTTCTTGATTTTTTTCCATAGCAATTCTTCCTCTGGAGTCCAAAACTTAGGAAGAAATTTGTCAAAAGCAACAACTGTATTTGGTGCTGAAGAACTTAGCTTGCGAAAATAGAAATCATCTTTTTCAATGTTTGGGATGCCTACTTCTTCCTCGTCCTCATCAAAATACCCAGATAACTTTGAAGGATTGTTAACTCTTGGTTTGTTTTCCTCTTTAGTATCCAACTGCCTCTGCCTCCTCTGGTTACTGTTCAAAATATCCAATCAGTTAAGGTATTTTAGGAGTAACTTGACATAAGGAATGCAAAAAGACATGCTTTTTGGCTCAGGAGCTCAGCCTTGTGAATGAAGCATATTAGTTCTCAATTTCATCACTGCAGCACCAGAAATAATAAGATATATTAAACAAAAAAAATTAAAAAAATAAGTTAAATGGTTACATCAGCATCCTATCTCTTCTGCCATAACCACAAAATTTGACAGGAAAAGCATATCAAATTATCAGCTGTGTTAAAATGCCGATTAGAAGACTAACTTTATGGAGTTATGTAAGGGCTGCGATTTAGCTAATGCAATAGTTACTGGATCTTGGATTAGTATCTCTGACCTCAGTGGTTCAAGCATTGCAGCTAGTGGACCAGCTGGATAACTTTGTCGCGAGCAAGATTTAGGAGAGTCATTGTGCAACATGAAATGATGTCCAGTTGCAGCAGATCTTACAGGGCTCTTTTTGATTAGAAATCTACGATTTGCTAAGTCATCCAAAACAATGTCGGGCAGCCTTCTTTCATCTTCTGAATCAGAGCCACTGTCATACTCATAGATGTTCTGGAGGGAAGCTGGATTTGTGAGCCCAGACTCTGCTCTGTTATTTTGGCAGGAAGCTACAGGATTCGTTTCACGTCCACTGAGGTTGACCAAAACAGGAATAAAATGAAGACAGTGAAGTCATGAAGATAGTGGTGAAACTCAAGAACTGCCCACCAATCTCATCTGTACACATCAAGAAACCGGACAACTGAAATGAATCACTATCTTTTGGAAGCTTTAACAAGAAACTAAAACCATAGGTCTAACTCTAGCAAGCTTGCATTTAAGACCATTTCAATCCATCTGGCGACCGGCCAGCTTTAAAACATTACTCAAACATCAAAAAACAATGTAAAAATCCAAACCATAAAACTACACAATCACACCAAAATGTCCCCCTCGATAAAACACGGAAAATCAAATACTTGACTTTTTATTGCAGCAAGAGTAGCTTTTCTTTAACTAATAAAGAAGTAACTTGTTAAAAAAAATCTAAATCAAAGCCCACTTTACTAAGACCACACACTAGTACCTTGAAAATGTTCCATCTGACTCAGTGTAAACAGGACTTGCCCAGCTCCTCCTGTTGTCCTCATTCTTCTCTGTCCTCTTCTTCCTTAAAGGTGCTGGCACATATGCTGTCTGCTTGTTTTTGTTGGGTAAGAAACGATTGAAGTCAGTGGTAGGTTTTGGTTCAATCACAGAAATCCTACGGTAAGATCTGTCATCTTTATGGGAGTCATGCATTTTGGAAGGCAGTTCCGAGTCTGTGTCACTGTCGCAACCTCAAAAGAAAATAGAAAAAAGGTTAGATACAAACATCATTCTCCAGACACGTGCTTGTAGCTAAAACTTGGATCAAAGTCTTCTAAAAATCAATTTATCTCTGTATTTGAGATGTTACAGCTGCAAATTTGCTGAGCTACTGACAGGACAGTAGAAAAGGTATTTTTAGAAGTCTGTGGCAAAGCTGTGATAAGATCCATTAAACTCAATTTGGTTTGCATGATCTTCCTGCATTTGTTCCATTCTTTCATTATCATTGCTCCCTGAAAGAACCAAAGTGCTGGCCTCCAGACTGAAGACAAAAAAACAGCACAGGATTTTTTTAATTATATAGTATCTGCAAGATAAATTTACTAACAAAGAGAAGTTAAGAGCAAATAATATAGCAATATGCTCATCTCACCAGATTAACATTCAGCCAAAGTCCAGGGTACATCACATATTTAACAGGCTAAATGTTGCCTTGTGCAGATCAGCAATGTTCCATGGAGCCTCTGCTCAATGATTTTGTTATTCACATAAAACAAAATCCAAAACCTCACAATTTTTGTGACTTTAGACTACATGTTGGCACTGAACTTTAAAACCAGCAGAGAAACACAGGCTGGAGTGCTGCTTTAGGAATCCAATGTCACTGTCTTCTTTTTACCTTTGTTTTCATGACAAACTACAAAAAGTAAGAAATAGCATTCAGTATTTAACCTAGGTGGGAAAAACCTTATTGAATATTCACAAATGAAGTAAAGACACAGCAATTTGACATAGTCACCCTAAGAACAAGGCAAGAGACTTTTGCAACTGGTGAATTTTAGGTGATCCCATCCAGATCTAATTTCTAGCAATTTCCCTTACAGAACTCTGGGAATATACCCTGGACATACACACACCTTAATGTGTCAGTGAGAGCAGGAGTTTCAGCAACCCTTCCTAGGAAGATCTGTGTGAGCAGTGCTTTTTTTCTACCAACTGTTAGAGGTCAATATTTGCTTAAGCAAAATGCAACTGCTGCAGTTGCAAAACTAGAGTTGACTTTCAAGCTGGTTTAAGTACTGGATATCCAAGTACCAGGTTCATACATTGTGCTCTCCCACACTCACAAGATACATGTCAACAAAAGATTTTAGAGAGGAAAACATACCTTCACTGCCACCTTTCAAGGTTATATCTGATGAAAAGCTTGTGCAGGATCTTGAACCAAGAGAGTCCAAACTATCAAAGGAATCGTCTCTTTTATGAGTAGCTGAAGATGAAAAGGGCTCTCCCTTGTCAACGTACCAAATATCGCCGTACCCACTATCTCTGCCACTTCTGCTTGGCTGGCTGGACTCTTCAAGTGCCTACAAGAATAAGTTTTAAAAGGTCTTCAGTAATTTAGAGTGCAAATGCTACTCATGAGCATTTTGAATTCACAAACTTCAACAAAGACTGCTGCAAAACCCTGAAACACATACACAACACACACAACAGCTTGAACAGGAGACTTGATAAAAAGTCTTAAATTTCTTTAATCTCTGACAAAGAAGACTGAGACAGGGCTCTTCACAATCTACCACATCAATTAGAGCAGATGGATTCTGAAATTCATATGGGTAGCAAAAGAACCAATGTAAGCACAAAATCATTCCTTTGATATGGAACTTGATAGCAAGTAAAACGAATAGAACAAACTATTATGTTCTCCGAAGAAGAAAATGAAACCCCCAAGAGACTGTTTAGAATTGCTGCTGTATAACTATGAACTTCAGGCTATTTGTTTAGTTTCCTTTTTTGGATTCCTTACCTTAGTCAATGCTTGCCCTAATAACTTCTCAAATGCTTTAAGATTGAGGTATGGACCATTATAATCAGGGTCGCTTTGAGCTTTTCTCCCAAGCCAGTATAATGTAATCAAAACCTGAAAACAAACAGAAAAAAAAACTGAATACAAACTTAATTACTTTCCTCTCATGACATATGCACGCATAAGAGAATCTCAGCATGCTGTTAGAGATGTTTCCACAATGAACTGCAAAATCCTGCATACAATACTGTCACCAAAACAAATTAAAAGAGTGTGATGATGCATCTCATATTCCAAGTAAGCAGATATAAGTACTGTTCTCAGTTATTACAATGATTTGGGAAAATAAGCTGCAGACAGAGATCATTGTAAAAAGGCATTAATTTGCATCAGGTAAATCAACTGTTGAAGGATAAGGTAAATACGATAGTACCATAAACAGAAGCATTTAAAAATAATTGATCATAATTAATGTGCAACTGTCTTACATTTTTCACTCTTCTGTTGGTTTCCTCTGGTCTGATGCAGGGCACAGAATGAGAAAAAGAAAAGAAAACAAAATGTTTTTAAATTACTGACTTAAAATTCAATAATTATTCAAGATGTAAAAAGTTTCAGGATCAATTATCAGTCAATATAAAATATGCAACTATGACTGCTCCAAAAGAAATAAGAAGCATTTCACTTTAAATACAGTCATTACTCTGTACTATTTCAATTGTTACATGTAAAGTGAGAAGCTACCCAATCTGTAACAGCTTCTGTTTTGAGAGGTACACAAAAAGGTTCTAGGCATATTTAATTAGCTCTCATTTAGTTACCAATAAAGTAGAAGTAGAAAACAAGCTGTTGACCTTGGGAAATATAGTCCTCATTAGCCAGGGAGATGACAGAATTATAGAATGGTTTGGGTTAGAAGGGCCCTTAAAGATCATCTACTTCCAACCCCTCTGCCATGGGCAGGGACACCTTCCACTGGACCACATTGCTGAATGCCCCATCCAGCCTGGCTTTTGAACCCTTACAGGGATGGGGCATCCACCACCTGTCTGGAGAATCCATGCCAGTGCCTACCCACCCTCAGAGAAGAGAATTTCTTCACAAGAGCCACTCTAAACTGCCCCTCTCAGTTCAGCCATTCCCCCTCAGTCCTATCATCATTACATGTCCCTGTAAAAATTCCCTCTCGAGATTTCTTGTAGGCTTGCTTTAGCTACTGGAAAGCTGCTACAAGGTCTCTCCTGAGCCTTCTCTTTTCCAGTCTGGATAACCTCAGATTTTCAATTCCACATGAAAGAAGATTCAATTAACTTTTTCCGATTGCATTGTTTTCTAAAGCATTTGCCTTAGACAGCAGGCAACACTCTAGCTGAGAGTAAACTTTTCAGACCAAAAAATGATAAACTGAAACATTGGAGAGAGATGCTGTGTGGCTGAAAGGTTGGGTTTGGGTTCTTTTATAAAAATATATATATA
>VZTB01003253.1:12450-23643 GCA_013397245.1 Thryothorus ludovicianus | reverse complement strand
TTTATGGGTATGTCACCTGATCCTTTTCATTTTTTAGTTCTGCACTTTTTATTTGTGCAGTATTACCTAATTGCTAATGGTAGTGCATAAGACAAACTCGGGATATTAATTGCAAGTTTCATGTTGTATTGTTCTCTTACTATTTGTGTGTATTCTCTGCTGTTGCACTCAACTCTGTTTCCAGTCCTGAGCAAAGTGATGGTTATTAGTGGCAATAAATTAAAATAAAAGGAACCCTCTCTTGGATGTAAAACCAAATCTTACTTGGCAAGTATAGTGCAAAATTCTTGTCAGTTGACATGGTTAAAGAGATCAATTTGCATTCAGGGCAATTCAAAGAGGAGGAAAGCAAGAACTAAGAAGAATAAGGTGCTAAAGGCTGCAAAATTGAAAGAAGAAATAAAAAGTGATTCTTCACCACAACCCTCAGAAAAATCTGATGACAATGATGATGAGAATAACAAGGCGAGTATCTTAGACACAATAAATATCTCTATTCATTTCTTCCTGTTAGTATTAATTTCTGTTTTATCTTCTGCTTGGTAATAAAATTAAAGCACCTGAATATCATCCTTTTCCTGTGGCCACTTAATTGATGTTGCATCAGTACAAGCAGTGTACTGATGGAAGACTGTATCTATTTCAATTTAATGGTAAACTAATACATGAAGAATTACGAGTTTTCTAAATTGTTATAAAAATATTATGATCTAATTACTAGTCATATTGCTCAGTTTCTGCAGGCATTAGTGCTGTATTTGCTAGAAGTCACAGTTGTAAAACTGTTGGGTTTTGCTCATGTGTTACAGCTACTGATAATGATTCTTAAGGTAAAGGGTCTTTTATTGAGGCAGAGAAAAATATCATCAAGCTCAGTTAGAATGAGCAACATAAAAATTATATTTCAGGGCTTGCATATGAAAGCTCATGTATACATCATGGCTCTCATTTTTCAGAAAGACTGTTTGCCATTTTGTGTTTTTTTNTCAGAAAGACTGTTTGCCATTTTGTGTTTTTTTACTTCTGATTATTAATCTTAGTAGTATGCTTTTGTTGTGTCTTTTAATTTTTGTTGTTTATCATATAGCAAGATCACTAGACATAAAAATTTGAATAAAATTTAGACTTATGTCACAGCCAATTAGAAAGCAGTTGAAATAAGTCACTGCAGTTCTATATGTATCAATAAAATACTCTCTACTTGGTTTAAAGCAAACAATTACAAGGAATTGTAGTTGTCAAGTTCTTCTAAAAGAAAAAATATTTACAGAAATACATAGTTTAAATTAGCATTAGAAAAACCATCATAAATACATGAAAAAATGGTAATTTTTAACCACTCAGAGTATTTAAATTGTACTATGAAGAATAAAACGTGAAGCCAGCAATAAAAAAAAAAATTCAATGTAGACTGCCTTGTGTTTATAGCTGCAATAATTTGCCTGGAATGTAAGACATGTAAATGTTGCCACAGTTCCCAGTAAATTAATGGGGACAGCTGAACCCTAAAACTAAACTACATAGTTCAGACTGTTTTAAAAATGAGTGTTAGTCTTCATCTCCACTCAAAAGAGAAGACACTGCTGCCAGTTGATTGACTTACTTATGTTTTGGGAAAATGCCTAGAATGTCTCTCCTTTAACAAGTACTCATCACTTCAGTACTTTTGGACACTGAAAAGCAATTGCATTTCTGAAAACTGGACTGTATACTACAATCTTCCTAACTTTAGCTACTTAGATTCCATACTCTGTGCAGTATTTAAAACTTACCTATTTTACTGCTAGAATTATCAGGAAAGTTTTTAAATCATTGGATTTTTGCTAGGAAGTTTCCATTATACCTAAACACTGAAACACAGCCCTGGCTGGGTTGGTAACTTCATACCTCTTGTAAGTAACTTGTTCAGTTCAAATAGTAGACAGTCTTTAATCTGTTTTTATGCAATAGATAAGCGGTTTCTGTATGTGCCTTTCTGGTATGTTCAAATAAATTCAACATGATAATGATTCTTTCACCTGTATTAAAATAATACTTTATTTGCAGTATTTTTCTGTGTCTGAAAGAATATTAATTTCCATCTCAGACCTCAGTGAATATTAAAAAGAGCAGTGAGTAATACTTTGTTCACCTCCAAACAGTTAAATGGGCACCTAACAGAGTCTGTTCAAAGCATAGTAAATTGAACAGTTCTGGAAAAGAGAAAGTTGGGATTCTGTTACCTTCTCCCGTGAGTGTTTATTATGGGACTGGGACAAAGCTAATTAGATCAGAGGTCTTCTAATGTCTCCCATCACTTGACTGTCCTGACTGATCAGATCAGTTTTGCAAGACTATCCTTTCTTTTAAATTTCAGTTCTTCAGTCTAACAGCCTTTAAAGGCACCAGGTTCAAACTTTATTCCAAGGTAGTTAATGGATGCAATTTCTTATACCCACTGTCTCTACCAAATCAGTACTTGCTTTGTCAGATCAAGTGAGTGCATAGCTCTCATATTTTCTTCACCAACTGCATTCAGTTCTATTTGAGAGGTGATTTGATAAATTTACATCCAGGAAAAAAAAAATACACAGATAAAAAGTGTTTTAATCTGATAGTTGCAAAACTTGTATAGATAGGAACCCAGTTTTATAGAAAAAAATGACATATATGCTTGCATATTGCAGGATGAGATTGTTTCAGTGAAACATCCACATAAAAAATTTAAAGCAGAAAAAGAAAATGAAGAAAAGCCTGAGCCAGATACTGGTATAAAGAAGGAAGCTGAAGAAAAAAGAGAGACAAAAGAAAAGGAAAATAAGAGGGATTTGAAAAGGGAGAAAAAAGAAAAGGAGGATAAGAAAGAATTAAAAGAAAAGGATATTAAAGAAAAGAGAGAAAACAAAGTAAAAGAATCCACACAGAAAGAAAAAGAAGTAAAGGAAGAGAAGGTAACTAGGTTTACTTATCCTTCATAGCGCTAGAGAAGGCCACCAAGTTTATGTGAATGATTTTGAGATGAAAAAGTGTCAGTTTTCATTTCATTTAAGTCTTTTAAGTCATTTGAAGCTTTATCTTTACCCCTGAAACCACAAGGACAGGCATTTGAAATGGGGAAGTACATCTTCCATGATACATCTCTTAATTGGACTGAATGTATGCAAAAAATTCTTTTTTTCCATTTTCTTTTTCCATTTCACAGAGAAAATAAAATGTACTGTCATTGAATGTCAGTGTAGATTTTTTTTTCTTATACATTGAAGAGAATGCAGTAGTTAAGGGGATTGTCATGTGTTACAATTGCAGAACCAAAATAAAATATACTTAAATACCTTTGTATCTTGTTCTTAGGTAAATGAAATCAAATCAGAAAATAAGGAAAAAACTAAAAAAATTCCATTGCTGGATACTCCAGTTCATATTACTGCATCTAGTGAACCAGTTCCTATATCAGAAGAATCTGAAGAGCTAGATCAGAAAACTTTTAGTGTGGTAAGTCCCTTTTTGATAAATTAGTGTGTATACTTAGTAGTCTAAAGGAGGACAATTGCTGATATTGTTGATAACACCTGTGTTACTTGGCACCGTAACCGGTGATGATCTGCTACATCTTGGATCGGTGTACCAAAGTAATTTCTGACTCTTTTCTAGCAGTTTTATTTTGGCTTTTTGTATTTATGCAGGATAATAGAAAAACTTATGCAATAATTTATAGGAATAATAGGTTGAGAATATAAAAAAATCTAAATATTTATCTTCAAGAATCACTTGTATATCCTGCTTCTTAAAGGCAGATGTGAATGAACATAATTGGAACTGATGGAGTCTTTGGCTTCACCGTATCATATATGATTTTCTTCTTTGTAAGATAGCCAGGAAAACTAGGTTTCAGCTCTTCCCTTCTGAAGTATTGCAGACTTTAGTTAGCAAACCCAGGAAGAAACTCTGCTGAAGCACTTAGAAATGTCTTCCTGAAGTAATGTCTCTGACACCAGAAGAATTCTGTTTAATCACTGCTGCTTACAAGAGTAGAATTAACATTTAAGAAAAACACATATGCACAATTTATGTGAAGTTTTATAGGTTGTCTGAGGCCTGTGGAAAATTATCAGTGAGTTACTTTGAACAGCTATGGTTGTTTTGTCGTTCAGATTTCAAATGCTGTGCTGTTGCCAGCTGGGTGTTGGGTCTGTAAGGTGCTGGCCGTGACAACACCGGTGGGATTCTCATGCATACGGCACTTACTGTCCATGGGTTTAGTCTAAACAATCCAAGTAACTCACATGTGATTTTCAGCATAGGCCTTGAGTGATTCAAGTGAATATGTCTGTCTGGCTAATGACAGAAAATCATGTGATTTCCATGTGCGTTTTTATATTTCTGATCACTTATCTATTTAGAATTGCACTCTAAAAGCTATATTTTAAAAAGCTACTTTAATCTATGGCATGTGCAATATGTAAACCAGGTGCTTAATTACTTAATGGTGTGAGATGGCAATGGAACAGCTTCCCTGTGTTTTTTGAGTTGTCCCTGGATGCTTACCTGATAATGGTGATATTCCATTTCATTCCAGTCCAGGTATTTGTTTAGGTTTGGTAGAGTGTAGCAGGGAAGAATGGAGGAAGGAGGTGATTGGTGTTTATCATTTTGCCATGGTCAGGTGCAGTCTAATTAAACATACTTAACTGCCCTTTCAAAAGGAAATGTTCAAAAGGCTTAGCTGATTGTGCCCTTGATGGCAAGGAAGAACACGCTATTGGAGTCTGATGTATGACTGAGCAAGTGTCTGCGATTTAAACCATGCCAACTGG
Organism: Thryothorus ludovicianus; assembly: GCA_013397245.1. Taxonomy (NCBI): domain Eukaryota; kingdom Metazoa; phylum Chordata; class Aves; order Passeriformes; family Certhiidae; genus Thryothorus; species Thryothorus ludovicianus. The sequence goes on along the minus strand of VZTB01003253.1, from coordinate 18,850 downwards.
ATTTATCCATTGGATTCAAAAACATTGGATTCAAAATACGAAAATTGAAGAATGCAGGAACTTTATCTTTTTCTAGTCAAGGCATTCCCTGTGTCCACATCTCGAGTGTTCAGCTCTGGGCCCCTCAGTGTAAAAAGGACATTTTGGTGCTGGAGCAAGTCCAGAGAAGGGAATGGAGCAGGGGAAGGGTGTGGAGCACAAGTCTTATGAGGTGTGGCTGAGGGAGCTGGAGCTTTTGAGCCCAAAGGAGGATCATGGAAGACTTTACCACTCTCTACAGCTGCCTGGTGGCAGGTTGTAGCCAAGTGAGGGTCAGGTCTTTTTCCAGGGATCCAGTGACAGGATAAGGAGAAATGGCTGCAACTTGTTTCAGGGAAGGTTTATGTTGGGTGTAAGGAAAGGTTTCTTCAGTGGAAGAGTGATTAAGCAGTGAACAGCCTGCTCAGGGAGGAGGTGGTCACTATGCCTGGCAGTGTTCAAAAGAACAACTGCGTGTGAGACTTGATACAGTTTAACAGGGAAGGTGGTGTTCAGTCAAAGGTTGGGTTTAATGATCTTGGAGGTTGTTTCCAGCCTTCATGGTGCTATACCCAAAGTAGCTTTTTTCTAGGTAGTATAACTTCTGCTATTATCTGCATAGGAGTGAGGTTTAAAAAATGCTCAGAGAAGCAGTTTTGATCCTTTGTTGAATGCCAAGTGTAATGGTTGCAGAAAGTACTTGTTTGAAATGTATTGAACACTCTCATTTTATTTTGACATTGAGTTTGTATAGCATTGTAGGTGCTAAAAAGGGTAAGTCTTGTCCTACATGATTGTGCTCAAAGTTTAATTGTAAAATACAGTTGTAGTAAGCCCTTTTCTTCAGAAATCCTGTATATTAAGTTAGTGCTTTCTCGAATCTTAGTGTGGTGTCTCACCCTTAAGGGGAAAGCATCACTGTAGATTCTTGGATGCTTGCAAGGAAAAGGGACAATAAAAGTGAGAGGGTCTGCAAAAGTTTACAAAGTCTTATTAGTAAATTACACACTTGGACTGAAAATCAGTGCATTAGTCCCTGACCTGCCATATAAGCCCACTGCAGTGGATTTTGAACAGGAAAAAAAGCGGCCTCACTGCTATTCAGCTGCTGATCTTTGATATACCCATTAGCACCTTCTACACCTTGATATATGTATTTTGTACAATATAGTGCTTTCATAAGAGAAGGGAATTTCTGATTGGATTGATAATCTTCTAAAGGAAACATGTAAAACATTTTTAAGACCTGTGAAGAAGTCTTGTGTTTGATTTGTCTTCTAACAATATTTCTTTACCTATGGTTTTGTATCACAGTAAAAGTGGGTCATGCTTTAGAATAAATTTTTTTTCTTTTGAATTGATATGTCCATTTTTTTCCATTTTACAGTGCAAAGAAAGAATGAGACCTGTCAAGGCAGCATTGAAACAGCTGGATCGACCAGAGAAGGGACTTTCTGAAAGAGAACAGCTGGAACATACCAGACAGTGTCTTATCAAAATTGGGGATCATATTACTGAATGTCTAAAGGAGTACACAAATCCTGAACAAATTAAACAATGGAGAAAGTAAGTTATTTTCTTGGGTTTTACTTGAAAATGGGAAATCTACAATTGATTCCACTGAGAAAAATAAGTTTTAGTTATTTTTTGTCCCTTCTTTATTTTATCTTTTTGCTATTTCGAATAGGAGTCTATTAAGAGATTTAGTAAGAGAATCAGTTAAAATTGTTCTGGCCTGCAGTGGATTGACTTTAAGTATTGATGCAGAGCCCTCTATTTTGTCCAGAGGGTGGAGACATCTCTCTGCCTAACACTGTCAGCAAATGCTGGGGACTTGTCACTACCACTGTGTTTAGTCAAAACCATTCTTACATTAAAGATCTTGTTTTTTCAACTTCAGGTCATTTTGGTTTTTTTAATAATTCCTGTTGAAAATGTGCAGTTCTAAAATTGTGTTGAATGTATGATTCCAAGTTGTATAATTCTTTATTCTTTTAAATATACTCTAAAATTAAATTACATATTATGTATTAACTACAACTTGATAAAAGTATTTATCGTAATGTACTCAGATGCACTTCAAAAGTTAGAGAAGAGTTTGCATCTATGTTAGGTGACAATATAAAAAGAACTAAGAAAAAAATACTGGTCTTATATTTTTTCGTAAGTTCTTAATGCAGTTTGACTTACTTTTGTCAGGATGTTCACTTAATGTCTTTATGCTTGAAAATATATCCTGTGATTATTTATATAAAATTTTTAAGTGTTGCATTTTCTTGAAGAATTTTGTCAGTGTTATGTGCTTCTGCTGATTTTACTTCCTTTAACTGAAGATAGTAAGGTGATCTGAGGTACAAAAACAAGGTCCATGTCTTCCATTTTGGTAAATTTTTTATTAAGTGGAAACTTGTAATAGAGCTGTTATCCATAATAATGTTATGATACTATTTGTAGGTAAATAAAATATTTATTTCAGCCATATTTGATAAGAAGTAGTGTATGGTCTCATTAGACACACAATTGAGTAGTTGCCTACCTATGCAAAGTTTTGGACAGAAATTATCATGTTTAAATAACCACAGTGAGGGAGCATACTGTTGCTTCCTGAACTTCCACACTTCAAATATTTTTGAACATTGTTGCTCTGTAGACTGTTCTAAGCATTCCACCTGCAAATTTCACTAAAAAAATAATCAGTATCTGTTAAGAAGAATTTACCTGTGATCATGGAAGGAAGAGTTTTCTTCATAATTCTGGCATCTTGACAGTAAAAGACTTAATTTGTTCTAATTTGGTTGCTTCAAGCACTTATTAGGCATAGATTTACTACTTTATGATTTCCATCATATTTCACAGTTCTTACTTGGTTTCAACAGCCTTGACCAAACTTTCAGAGTCTGTAGAAAATTTCTCTTGCTGATGGTTTTATATAATACGATTTGTTGGTCAAGCATCTTATGCTGTAAGAGATTTCAAGTTTAAAAGAATTTTTACTTCCTTTTTGTACTTAAATTTTTTATTTACAGACTGACAAATACTCAGAATTCAAACATATTTTTAGAATATATATATATATATATAAACAGATAGCTATGTTTTAGTAAACAATTCACAAAAATTTTAACGGAATTCTTATTAGTACTACTGTCCATGCACTTCACACTCTGAAGTACTTAAAAATACAAAAAAGTGAAAAATTGCTTAAGAAATCAATCTTTAAATTTTTTTTTTACAACTATATGACATTTGTTGTGCAATTAGGCAATACTGTGTAGATAATATATATGGCATTTCAGGTTTACTGAAGTAGTGTTCAAATAATTTCAGTCAAATCCATGTTCTACTACATAATACAGGGAAAAGAAATTTAAAGAAGAATTAAACCTTCTCTTTTCTTCTTCCTCAGAAATTTGTGGATTTTTGTCTCTAAGTTTACAGAATTTGATGCCAGAAAGCTGCACAAACTGTATAAACATGCAATCAAAAAACGTCAAGAGTCTCAGGTAATATTTTCACATCCTTTCAAAGTACACAAATATATATTTTGGTTATTATAATTTTTATTAGATATAGAAGATTATAAAGAACATGGAAATATACTTTAAGTTAGTATTTGTGTTTGCACTGTAGTAATCTCCTTTGTTAGGGTATTTTTCCAATGTATTCAAGGGGACTCTGGGCTTTACCAGTGACCAATGTACTTGTCTTTTTTTAGCAACACAACGATCAGAATATTAACAGCAATGTGAATACACATGCAATGAGAAATCCAGGTAAGAAACTTTTAAGTATATTCTTGTGTTAAATACCTTATGTTTCCATGTTCATTTCATTTCACTTGTCTCCTGGGTCTGTTTTCCACACTAAATACTAATTTAATTTAAATTTAAATACTAATTTGCTGGTGAAATCCATCAGAGTGCAGAGTGAAGCTAGTACTTACCATGTTATTTGAGTATGCTTTAAAAAAATAAAGGAAGAATTTTTGTTTTAAATATTGGAGAGGGCAAGAGGTCTACTTAAAATCTGTAAACTTCTCGGAAATGCTGTGACTGTAGCTGTTGCAGTTATCACTGTGGTGTAAGAAAGCAGTTAATCACAATCCGTCATTAGTTACAGGAACTGTCTTTTATTGCTGTCGGTAACACTGATTTTTTTTTCCCCACGTGTTCCCACACCTGCCTTTTTGTATGTAGTGGGTTTTTTTTGTTTTGTGTTACTGAGCCTTCAAGTATGTTGTCATGGTCTTAAAAATCGACAACCATGTATTTTAGGAATATCTCTGAAATTCTTTTGCTGACATGGTGTATCTTTAAAACTGTAACTCATACTAAGTCCATCCCTTCTTAGAGAGGAAGTTGCTGCTGTTCTGTCTAAAACTGCTCTACTGAAGGTACCCTGTACTCACTGCTCATTGGGACACTTAGCTTCATAGAGGAAATGGAGAGATTGGGAAGTTCAGTTTCCAAGTCCTGTGTATCTACATTATAGCTTCCTATTAATTTTGAGGTTTTCTTCTATTCACTGGCATTAGTGCATATGATTTTCTGCTATTTAAATCCTGTTTCTTTGAAATTATGTTCCTTTCATACTGGTTTATAGCCTAGGGGTAGAAGTGCTGTTTGAATTAGGTAAAGTAAAGATGTTGTGATACTTCCTTTTGACCTCTGCTTTATTAAACAGATGTGGAAAGACTGAAGGAGAATACAAACCACGATGACAGTAGCAGGGACAGCTACTCCTCTGATAGACATCTGTCACAATACCATGATCATCATAAGGACAGGCATCAGGGAGATGCTTACAAGAAAAGTGACTCCAGGAAAAGGCCCTATTCAGCCTTCAGCAATGGAAAAGATCACAGAGACTGGGATCACTACAAACAAGACAGCAGGTGAATTTCTTGAGCAATGCTGAAATCTGACCAGAATTCCCTTTGTGTTTTTGTAGTTTTGTGTTTTTGTAGTTATGGTTGTAGGAAGCACCACACAATCTTTTCTGAGTAACGTAAAATTGCAGCAGTGATCCTTCTCTAATGCAGTTCTGTCAGTTTTACGTAATTATGGCTCTTGATTCGTTACCAGTAACTAATACAAATAAGTTCTTATTTTTCAGATTCTACAGTGATAGTAAACACAGGAAGTTAGATGACTACAGGAGCAGAGACCACAGGTCAGGCCTGGAAGGGAGTCTAAAAGACAGCCGGGTTCATTCGGATCACCGTTCCCATTCAGACCACCGGATACATTCAGATCACCGATCCTCTTCCGAGTACAGCCATCATAAATCTCCCAGAGATTATAGGTACCACTCGGACTGGCAAATGGACCACAGAGCTTCAGGTAGTGGCCCGAGGTCACCACTGGATCAGAGGTCTCCTTATGGTTCAAGATCTCCCCTAGGTCACAGATCTCCATTTGAACACTCATCAGATCACAAAAGTACACCTGAACATACATGGAGTAGCCGGAAAACATAACAAAGACTGATACTTTCTGGACCTTCTTTTAGCCATATACAGTAAATTAACACAGTAATTGCCTTACATGACTTGAAAGATACAGACGGGATATTCTATCAGTAGCAGTATTGTTACTTCTTTCCAGGATGCAAGGTCTATTATCCCAACAAAAGAAAAATATTTTTGTATTTAAAGTTTATGCTGCACTGTGCTGCAAATGCTGTGGCACTTTTTTTTAAGAAATGGAAGATGTTTACTTTTACAGGGACCTCAACACTGCCCATTTCAGACTGGATCTTACTATGAAAATCTTCATGTCAAAGTGGTTTGAGGCTGATAATGTTTTAAGTTATGTTTGTAAACGAACTTTTAAACACTGACCTGTGCTCATATTTCAGGAGGGAATGGGGAGAATATTTTTTTTTCTTAGTAAAGAACTCTCAAGGACTTTGTTCACTTTCCAAAGCTACTTGTTTACATTGTACACTGCGACCACCTTGCCGCTTTTCATCACAAGCTTGAATATTTAAATTCTGTACCTATAACTGTAAAATAGCCAGGATTTCTCCTGTTTGTGATCAGTTACAATGCCTTTTTACAAAACAAACAAACAAATAATAATAAAAAAAAGCAAAACATGAACGGCTGTAAAATGTTGTAAATTTATTAAATGAGCTTTTCCCCCCTTAGGCTTTTTTTGACTGTTCCTTTCCCCACCTACTCAGGACTTCTTGTCACAATTATGAAACAAAATCAGTGTACTTACATGTTTCAATAAAAGATTTTGATGGAGTCACTGCTCAGAATGTAAAAATGGGGAAAGGGAACTTTATTCCATTTAGTGCTCCCTTTTTGGATACTTTAGATACATGTTTTGGTTTGTAGTTTTGTATTTTTCTGTTTTACCTTTTTTTTTTTTTT
>VZTB01003253.1:2377-12421 GCA_013397245.1 Thryothorus ludovicianus | reverse complement strand
TTTTTTTTTTTTTTTTTTCTTGTTGGGTTAGTGGGGTTTGTGTATAGGTTTTTTTGGTTGGTGGGTTTTTTTGGTTGTTTGTTTGGGGTTTTTTTGGGTGTGGTTTTTTTTTTTTAGGGGGAGTCTTTTTTCAGTATGAAACTGTTGGTGTTGTGATTGTTTGTAATGGAATGGTAAGAAATATCTAGCTAAACTGTGCTCTGGAAAGCTTTTCAGGTGCATTGGTTTTAAAGGAGGTGTGTCAAATAACCTGAACACTTCAGTATCCAAATCAATCAAAATTAATTGTAAATTTATATGTTCCCTCTTCAACATGGGCAATAATATCAAATGTGCTATGCAGGTAGTTAATATTTTAAAAGATTTGAATTATGACTTTATTGACAGAATTGTTACAATGCACACTGATTGTACATAGATAACTTCTATCTGACAAATTAAATTTAAACTGAAGGACATGTGGGTCTTGTAGTTTTCTGCTGTGTTTTTCTATACAGTATTACTTTTCCCCAGGTTTACCATAGAAACCTTAAAAGTACTGAATTTAATCCTGGTGATAAATAGGTAAGGTACCTAGGCAGGCATCATGTGGCAGAAGCTGTGTCTGCTGCTCCAGTTTTTCTCTGCTCCTGCATTGTGGAGTATTTTTTCGATTGAGCAGGTTTACATGAAAGCATTACCATAGAACCACAATCTGTCCACAGAGTGTCTCTAAGGATCTTACGGTAGGCACAGTTGCTGCACAAAGCTCATTTAATGTAGGCTGGGACTTGGTTAATTAATGCTGCTTCATTTCTTTTCATCTTGACAGGATCTGAGGCATTAGAGTGTTTCTGCTTTCAGGCTTGATTGCTGAACAGTGTTGAGGCTGCAGTGTCTGATAAGGTTGTTCATGTGTACCGTGCACATTCCACTTCCAAGGGTGAAAGCCTGGAAGTTGGAGCACCTCCAGCCAGGGACAGAATTCTTTCCTGGTTGGAAGCACACAGATGCATCCTAGGGCACATTCCCACAGATCCTGGTTCTCCATCCGTGTGGCTGTGGCCTCACGTGGCATGGTTTAGTCTGTACATTTTCACCAAAGGTGCCTCAGGTCTCTCTTATACTTGGTGATATGGGTCTTTGGGAATTAGTCTACTTACACTTTGTGACTAACTTTAACTCAGTCATATTTACAGATACACAAATCACATATGCAATAGTTTTAATTTTTTCCCCTCTGTTTTCCATTACATTGTTAAGTATTTGAAGTTTGATGGTAGAAATTACCTTCATTGCTGGTAAGGCCTGCTGTGGTGTATCTTACTTTTCAATCCCATATCCTCTGCAAAAGAGTCATTTATCATTCAGTCTAAATGTAGATTTGGTCCTTCCTTTGCTCATTTGTAATGAAGTCCTCAAGGAGTGTGTCCAGTTCTGAAGCATCCAGCAGATACTAACATTGCCTGTCTAAGGTTTTGGGAAGTAAGAATTCTGAGGACTTCAAGAGAAGCTATTGATAAAGGCTCGGGCGTTCCGTGTGCCAAACATGGAAATCTAAAACTTCCATCTTAATCTTGTTATGTATTTCTAGTCTATCATTCCCAGTACTACCCAAAAAGAGTAGACTGTTCTGAAGTATGAAAAAGCAAATTAAAAACCACATTACTGGTCTTAAAAGCTTTAAGGATAGAAAAAAGCATACTCTGGTTTCTGTTTGTTGTCAAGGGTGATGATGTGGTCACATTTGCTCTGTGTTTTCCTCCGTTTTGATGCTCCATGTCGTGGTGTCTGAGCAGCATTCAGACAGTTGCTGCTTTCTGAGAATCTTCCACCACAATCAACAGGATTTGCAAAAGACTCGGCCCCCAAGCGCTGAAGGGTGGCAGCCCCTGCAGTGGTAACATGACACTCCCAGGAAAGGAGTGAAGGAGTGTGCCCTAACCTCCCTTGGAGACACCGACTGCCTAGGATGGGTGTCTTTGGTGTCCTGTCCGAGCTTGATTGGCTTGCTTTGTCCCTGTGTGACAGTTTGTCATCCACAAATGTATCTTGTCAGTCTCACAGCCCTAATTGTGTAGCTGCAGGGCTCCACTTAAAATATAAAATCCCAGGGAAGCACTCTGGTAGCAAAGCAGTTTTAAGGAGCTGTTTCCATCTCCAGTATTATGCCTAGTGTTGCGTTCAGTGACAATAGCTCTTTTTGGTAGGAAATTTCCTCACCATTACTTAGGAATTGCACAGAAATCAATGCAGACAAATTCTTGTTTCGGTTAGAGAGTGGTAAATAATGTTAAAATGAGCAATACTTGGTTAGAGTTACCCATTAAACCAAATAGGTTTGTTTTACTGAGCTGTGTTGGGACAAGTATGTAGACTGTCACTTTATGTCTTCATTCTTCCAACAAACTAACATGGCTGCACCTGAAATTTCAGTTTTATTCTTAAAATTTTATGCTGAATCTTTAATACATGAAACAGTCTGGAAAGCTGGAATATAGTTATGTGGGATGCTGGTAGGAGCAGAATGAAGAGAAGGTTCATGGAATTAAATGTTTGTTTCTGGAGCTTTTTATTTTCTTCTGTGTTCCATTTATCTATCTTAAGATATGAGATGGAACACCTGAGTAATGGTGAGTACCTACTGATCCGCCTATCCTTTAACTCCCATGGTGTATTTGGATATGGCCTAAATAAAACCAGTATTTCCAGGATGTGTTTTCCAGGCCCATAGCCCTACCAATTTATTGGTAATTATTTTATTTTTTTATATTTTTAAAGCTTTTAACAAGTAAAAAAATTGGTTTGGGATAAAAGATAAAATCTAATGATGATTGTTAATTTGCATAAAGATGTTAGAATTGCTGTTGTCCTGTTGAAAAGAAAATAACTATTTCTGAACCTTAAAAAATAATTCTGCTTTTTAAATTATTTGTAGCATCTTCCTAAAGCTATTCTAAAACTGCTTTTGGAATTGAGGCATTACCACAGTTGATGCCATGTTTGCACTAACAAAAAGAAGAGCTCTGCTGTAAGGCTGACAGTCTCAGCTGTGTAGGGTACCTGTGAGGGAATCTGGTGAGTGCGTATTTCCTGGATGCCAGACAGGTGACTGTGAAGGAAATGGTGCCCCAGGGTGCTGCAAGACCCTCTGCTATTCAAGCTTGAAGTGTCCAAACCCGGCCTGGTACTGAGTCCCCCTATTTTTACACCCCAAATTCTCACCCCAGAATTTCATTCTCCATGTTTCGTGAAATTTGGAAATCCCTACTGCTAGACTTCTGAGATGTTTTGACATAGATGTGTACTGAGTTCAAGCACTAAGGCTGAAGCCTGAATAACACACTTGAACATTACATATATATTTAACACAGGTTTTTCATCAGGCAAGTCTGTCTTCTCTGAAAATAAGCATCCAGAAATCATGGCAGAAAGTCAGGTGACACTGATCACATGAGAGAAAATAATCAGAGGGCTTTTATTACTGCAGTACTCATTGACCTCCACTGTGTTTTATTTGCAACAGAGCTAGTATTTGTTCCCTAGTTCTAGCACTGCTAAGTGGCTACGTGTATTGTACAGACCGAGTGACACTTTGACATTATTTGTAATTACTAAGGAGCACAGGGAACTTCAAAGCTCTGATTTGTGTAAGCATACTAGATCATCATTCTTTTCCAGTCTTGGAACAGTGAAATGTAGTCAATGACCGAGCAACACACAAGTGGCTTGGCACCAAGTATCCATAAAAAAGCTGTTACAGGTCCATAGCCTTCAATGCCCTTCGGTCTTTGTGACTGGACTTACTGTTCCATCTCTTTTTGGTGCTGCTTGCAGAGAAGTTGTTCATATGAGAGACAGCTTTCTAGTTTAAATTTTAACTAATCATCAACCCTCTCAGGTGAAATTATTCTTCCTGTAATGAAATCTGCAGGTGAATTCTCTATCCAGAATACAATAAGCAGGAGGTCTGTTTCAAAATACCTAGAATACAAAAACTGTAATTCTACCTCACAGAACTCTATCAAAGCTATAAAATCTGGTAAGGGTAAGGTCTAACTCTGTTTTCTTCTCGTCATGAAAGTAAACAGGGCTGGAGAATTACTTTCCAAGATTCTAAATGTTCAATAAGTCATGTCAAATTCCTAATAAATATATCTGAAGAGTTAGGTTGGAATTATTAATTTACCATAATGTTGGAGGGAAACATGCACAGGACAGGTACCCCATGAGCTTTAGTGAAAAAAGAAAAAGCACACCAAGCACAGCACTCTATTCTGGTGTTTAAAAGTTGTATTCTTTCTTTCAAATGCCTCTGCTAGTGACTGAAGAGAGGTGAGCTACCACAGCAGATTACCTTCTAGCATGTTCTGGGCAAATTTTTAAAACACAGCTTCCATCTGATGTTTTACCTTTGGCAGTGCAGCCTTCCTCATTTTGTTTTTAATTAAATGACTATATTGTAAGATGAATGGACTTTATCTTTGGTGTAAATGGATGGATCTTTGGGATAACAGTTGGACCCCAAATTGCCTTCCTTGTGATTGTTCTTAAATATCGAGGCAGATGGAATCAAATGCCATTAAGGCCATTTATCTAGCTAATGGTAGCTGGGTAAAGTGATCCTACCACATTTATCACAGGGATTTTGAAGGCTGTAAAGCAGTAGGGAGGGACAGGTTTTCTGACCACCTGTTTTTAAGCTGCCCCCGAGAAAATTTTACAAGTAAAACATGTTCATGATGATCAGTGGAAGCGGGAACATCAGAACAGAACTCTGACCTTGTTTAGTGAGTTTTAGTCCAAATCCAACCAAACAGCTTGGGGATGTAACTGTAAATGGAAACCCCATTTAGGGGCTTGGAAATGCAAATATTGTGGCTCTTATGGTGGGGCAGCTATTGTCGGAATACTGTTAGGCCCAGGAGACAAGCTACATTCTGATGCATCCATTGTTGATGAAAGCTGTCCCCTTTGCCAATGGAATGTGGGCTTTGAAATGACATTATTGGATTTGTGCCCAACATGATCATTCCAAGTTACCTCCAAACTGGTCAGGGATATGCTACATATCCTATATTAGATTGTTGGGGGGTTTTTGCTAGCACAAGTTCAGGGAAATCAGTTAGGAATCAAAGCATATGATGATCTATCTAGAAAAAAGCAGTCAGTTGACACATTCCTGGCTGGAGGGAGTGCCCAAAACAGGGAAATGATGAACGGCCACCAGAACAGATCGATACAGCACTACTGACCAGCCACTTGGAATCCTAACGTGTTAGTATCAGGTACCAGAGAACCCATTTACAATTGGAAATAGCTAATTAGGTTACAAACTGTCTTTGAAATAACAACCAACCAGACAGCTACAGGTCTTGACCTTGCTGACCAATCCACTCAGATGAGGAATGTGATATTTAAACATGGGATGGTGTTGGATTATCTGGGGGAGTTTGTGGAAAGATAAATGACTCAAACTGCTGTTTGCAAATGGATGAAAACAGAAAAGTGGTTAAAAAGATAGCAAAGGAAATAAGACAATTAGCTCCTGTACCAGCCCAAACATGGAAAGGATGGTAATGGGACATGTTTTCATGGTTACCTGGTGTGCTGTGGATTAAACAAATGCTATTATTCCTTTTATGTGCTGTAGCCACTCTAATCTTCTTACCATGCATGACACCCTGCTTGGTGCAGCTCATCCAGCATGTAATCAAGGGGATGCAGGTGGTAGCCATGCCCACTGATCCAGAAATGCCTAAGGGACAGAATATTATGTCACTGTGAATAACTGCAAAACCAAAGAAGACCCAGGAAGAAAATATAAAATCAGTGATAATTAAGGTTTGCAAAGACAATTACTGAGAAAATAAAAAGAGGAGGGATTGAAAGGAATAAGATGAATGTGTCTTTACAAACAGACCATATGAATTTGCCAGTAGATAGGGCCAGGAACTTGCAGATAGGGAAGCAACAGAAGAAAGAAACTATCAGTTCTAGAAAATGTCACTAATTGACATGGACTGCTACTCAGCCAAGGCTGTGTTCAATTCCTGAACTTAGAGAAAAAGAAGAGAGACATAATAGAATTCTAAATAGTGTTTTGTTATAAAAGAAAAAAAGAAGGGGGTGCATATTAGAAGGGGACATGGTGAGGACAATTAGGGGCATCTGTACCTTCAAAGTACCTTGGCCAAAGGGGAAGAGGATGATGGGCTGAGAACTTAGGATACTAAGGAACCTGCTTTTCCCAACAATTTTAGAGACTCCAGGGGAAATGTCCCATGGCTTCTCCCTTTATTTGAATAAAGTTACAGGACTCCTATGTCTCTTTCTTGGACATAAACCTCTGGCATTGTGAATTTTTCCACACAGTCTCCTCTTTAAGATTATATCACTGTGAAAGCTTAATGCCTTTATGGTTAAAAGAAATGTACTTACAAATGTCTGCATGATCAATATTATGTAAAACAATACTGATTTCTATAAACTTGCTAGCAATTGTCAGTAATGTCAAAGAATACAACACCCCAAAATATTTTATGGTTGACTTCTTTTCCCAGAGCACTGTTAATGTTCAACTATTTATAAATGTTAAATCTGTAATAATTAACCATAATTTGCGTTAATTTTGAGCTTTGTGAATAGTAAAATGTTTGTGCTTCCTAAGTTTGTGTATTTCTCTCAAACCTAATTCAAATGTAAAATATGTATGTTAGCTGTATTTTGAGCTCTGGAATGTAGCAATCTTCTTGCAATGAATCCCAAAACTAAAACTTACAGAACTAGATGGTTGGTACAATTAGCTTCAGGTCTTTCCAGACTCCGAAGTGAGCCCTGTTTTGTTATCCTACTGAAAGAACAATCAGATTGTAAAATAATGACTTCAGCACAAGTATAAAGGTATAATCATGGCTATTTCTGATGTACTTTATTGAATGAAATTAATATTTCAGGTAAAGTTTACAGCATCAGAAAAGACAGACAAGAACAGAAGAACAAAGCATCTCACAATCTAAGACCTTTAGAACTGAAGTCGCAGCTGGTAGATAAAAGAAAAGTGAAGCTTTCATCACGTGTTTGGGTAACTCCGTGATAGAATTGCCAAACTCTTAGGGGGCATGAACAAGGGCAGAGCAGACAAAGAGCAAATGAGAGTATTTCCAGGAATTCACTGATCTTTATTACAGCCCAGAGTGCTCTTGTAAGTCTTGTTAAGCTGTGCCTGACCTTGTCTAATCATTTCTCCTGACAGCAACAAGGATGTGTCAGCTTGTCTGTGTCAGCCTGAGCCGCTGCTGCACTGCAGGGCACAGGCAGAGTCTGTGCACACACGGAGGTGTAGGAAATGAAGGGGGCAAAGACTGGAGGGTGTTCTGCCCCGCCTGCAGGTCTGTACCTACAAAAGAGATTTAGTACCCGAACAGCAAATGAGGGACTGGGCCATCCCCCCATCTGGCAGCCCCTGAGTCCCCGCAAGAGCCACTGGGGAAGGTGGCAAGTGACAGTGGAACTCCAGGTGGAGGGGCAGAGGTCCCCTGGCCTGGGTCAGGATAAAGGAGATGTGCTGCCCCACAGCTGTGGGGAGGCTGAAAAAGCTTCTCTAGTTCTTGGCCAATTCGAGAATCAGCCATAGGGCCAGATATTCCAATGCCTTTAGGTGAAGAGAGAGGAGGTGAGTTTTGCTTTGATCCACAACTGAGCAAAGGAATTAGTTTATAGGCATATCTGAAAGCAAGATTAAAACACAAACGAGGTTAAATATTTGGATCCAATGTGAGAACTCACTTGTTTTTTTATGAAAGAAGGAGAGAAAGTAAATAGAAAAACGGGAAATTTCCAAGAATAATTATGAAAACCACAGAAAGAGGTTACCAGGGCTCCAGCACTGGCTTATAGAGTGCATGGGGAAGATCTCTGTTGGGCATGATGTGTGGAGTTCTCCCAAGAGCTGGTCAGTGATCCAGCAAGGGAGCCAAGCCAGGCAGCTAGACCAGCGAGGGGGGAGGGATGAAAAGCTTTGTAGGAACAGCCAGGACAGTGAAAGACAGCAATGACAGCAAAGACTGCAGCACTTTGTCAAGTTTTTAGACACAGGGGCAGGTTGGCCACATCCATAGTGACTTTATTTGCCCCCTTGAAGTTGGCCAGTTTGTTGGTGTCCAGGAGAATATTTTCTCATGCCTCATTTTCTAAAATCAAGCAGTTTCTAAAGTTTTTGTTTGAAGCAGTTTAACACTTCAACTTTCAAACCTTAATATTCTAAGAGGCAATGGAGAAACATTCCTTACTTTTTACTCATTCCCTACACCAGAGACCTTGAGCAGGGCAAGAATGAGTGTGTGGCTGGGGAAGTGAGGACCATGGGTGGCAGGGCCTAGTGGTGTCAGTGAAAGGAGGAGCTTAGGGAGGAGTGGAAAGATGGTACAGGTCAACAACCACTGTTGCAGCCAGACTTGATTAAAGCTTCAGCTTTTATGACCACAGGGCCATTTTGAAAGATCAAGGAGAGGTAGTTGGTCCAACATGACTGAGTATGACAAAACAACTTCTTGTGTCTGTCAAGTCTGGGCAAGCTGGTGAGAAGAGTTTGGAATAGAAACAGAAAGTGGGGAGATGATGATCCACCATGTGAAAGATAAAATAATGTTTTGTTTCAGCCAGAGGAATGTACTCTTCCATCATCTTTGCAAAGATGTAGCTAGCAGGAGCCTAGGCCAATTGTGTGTGGTGGGAGAGGAAGAGGAGAGATAACCAGTGCTTGTTACTTAGAGGGACAGAAAGGGGAGGGGAAGAGAGGTTTGAGCAGTGAGACTGTGAGCAGTCAGAAAGAATGTGAGTTCCTGAGTACCCAGACAATGGGAAAAAGGGACAAGGATGCCAGCAATTGAGGGAGGATACAAAAGTTTGTGCATTTTCGAGAGAGGTGTGCCTCTTCCTGACTCAGGTGACTTGTTTATATCCATAAGTAACTGTTGCTTTGATGACTCTGTCCTCTTTCAACTTTATCTGCAAGCGAGTATTTCTCACAAGCATCGAGAGAGGAAGTTGTGACCTGGACTGATGTGCAAAGGGCTCAGGCTGACGTGGACAGGATAAACCTTGTGCCAGCAAAACCAGGCAGAAGGAGTCTCAGCTCACACAAACAAGGATTGCACAGAGGACTTTGTGCATTACAGTGAAAGTTATCACACCTTTTACACAAGATCATCATAACTGGGTGCCTCTCAACATGCATGGAGCATGCAGTCACTACAGACTTCACCTGACTGCCATGGCTTTTCAAATACAAAGGATGAGGATCTTGAGATGCGACTCATTAGGTTCCAGGATTTACGTATATTCAAAATTAAAGCCCATCTGCAGAAACTGGAGTTTGTTAATTTGCAGGGACAACAGCCTTTTGCAAGGCTATTCTTGACATAATCCCAGAAGTGGGTTTATCCATATGTAGAAGGTTATGTTTTTTCTGTCTAGGAAGAAAATTAATGTGAGAATAGTGAGAACACAAGGTTCTATTAACTTCACACGTGAAATTTTTCTTGTAGGATGCTTATTTGCTTGCTAAAATACATTTGTGGGTGCAGAGTGGGAAGGCACTGCTGGAAACTTAGGAGATGGAATGGTAACTTCCACTTGGCAGCCCTTTGGTAGCATAAAACAATCCATGGAAGAAAGTGACAAGCATTGCTGTGTCCCTCTGTAGAAAAAAGCAGCTAATGGTGAGTACTATGAGTTTGAAACAAAAGCTTTGGGAGTCACACACAGGGGAAAGAGCTTGTCTGAGATTCCAGGATGCAGCACTTCAGCCAAAGGTGATACACAATAATCCCTATATTCCAAGTTATGTGTAAGGGTGAAATAAATGGAGAATGGAATAACTGTATTCCTGTTTTAAGAGCGGGGTACTGAATGCTGACTCTATAGATAAGTAACAGAGATGAAGACGCAAGATGGAGAAATTCTCAATTGTCTTATTCTCTAAACCACTGAATATTCTGGCACATTAGAAAACTGTATCTGGAAACTAAAAATCAAGGAGACTCTCTAAGTGCATAGTGGCCC
>VZTB01003252.1:0-11413 GCA_013397245.1 Thryothorus ludovicianus | reverse complement strand
AGCAAATCCACAAGTCATATCACGTGAAAGGTGGTTAGATGTACACTAAGATTTGACCGTTCACCTGTATGGGTATCTTGGAATTGCCTTCTTAGCATAATTTACTGACAAAGTTGCTGATATCATTTGTTTGTTAATTTTCTTAGTAATTTGGATGTGAAAAGTTCAAGGAACTCCGTGTTTGAGAAAAATGTTGCTGGAAGTTAAAGAGCTGCCAAATGAAAATCATCAACGATTTCTATCATTTTTCAGGACTGTGATGCTCATATCTTAGGGACCTTTCCTCTCTCTCTAATTTTTTCCTATTCACATCCTTTCATGGAAGAGCTTCTCCTCATCATCATGTTGGGATCCAGGTGTGGGTACAGATGGAAAGGGCTCTAAATACATACAGCTTGAAAAGAATGTATTTTACAAGTGGGGTCTCTAGAAAGCCATGTCTACATGGTGTTCAGATGTTCTGGAGGATAAATATATTGCTGTGCTTCATCTTGGTATTCTCTGTGAACACAACAAAAGCATCAAATGCTGAGATTTCATTTAGAAATAAATACAATATTAGAAAGTAAGAATAACAAAGTTATATTAAATATTTAATCCTCTACAGAAATAAACCAGCTACAGTTCAGGGAGCTTCACTAAACACATTAAATCTAATAAAATTGCCTACACATACTCCTGACACTAGTAGTAATTAAAATAACTTGTTTCAAAAACTGGTCCTATACATGAATACTTATTGGCAATTATTTCTAAGTTCTTCAAACCAAAGATAAAGTAATTTGATTCACACACAATGTTCTTGTAAACGTGGTTCATACTGGGTTTTATATGCAGCTTAGGACCGTTAATTGCCATTTTGAGCCTCACAGTAAAATAGAGTTCAATATGTCGCTTTTTCAGAAGTATTGAGAAATGTTTGAGAAATGCTTGTCTTAGTCTAATCAACTGTGAATAATTTATTTCTGAGTCCTACTTTTCAGTATAAATGGATCTGACTTTTCTCAGAGCTTCTCAAGTCTAATCAACTTGTTACATTCATTTAATTAAGGAAATCTGTAGCGAACTGTGAAGTCTGTGTACCAGTCTTTCTTGTTGTGCAAAATAGGCACATTTTCATTGGTAAGGCAATTGTGATTGTTTATACTGATAGGTAGCCTCTACTAAAGAAACATTTTTTTTTCTGCACATATGGGTCAATATGAATAGCATATAAACTGTTTTCTGAACTGCCCCTCTCGTGGTGGACACAGCTTCCCAAATTCACACAGCAGTATCTTTCAGGCAATTCTCATTTCTGGCAGGGTTATGAGTACATAAGTATGTAAGTTCTTCCATGCCTCAAGGGGGAGGAAGATATAATAGAGGTATAACATACAAGAGTGGGGATAAGAGACTGACTTTTTAGTCACAGTTAGCCTAAAAAAGATCATCGCACTAGAAGATTATAAAGCACTGGCACAAGCTTGTGGTCAGGATCTGCATGCCACAGAGTCACCCACAAATGGGTGAACTAAGCTGCTGATTTGAAATCCTCTCTGTGTTTCCCAACCTTACATAATTTGTCCTCATTTCTCTGAGAAATCAGCATTCTAGGAGGGGAATAGCTGGTACAATAAAGGGCTTTTACATCATATATGCATTTTGTTTTAAAAGCCCTATAATTATTGGTTAATAAACATTCAGAAGTCCATAATTCCTCTCATATTTATGTGATATGAGGAATATTTTTTATTAGAAATGTAGAGAGATGCTATGGAGATTGACATGTTATTTTTTTCTCCTTATCCTCAGACAAACTCTTCAGGCTCAGAGAAAAAGCCCTCAACCCTGGTCTGAAATACTGTCCAGTGCTTATGGGTTATAAAATGAAAATCATCAAAACTGTCCTTGACAGGATGTTTCTTTCCATTAGTTGATTAAAATGGTTTATTGTTGCCTACAGCATCATTACTTTAAATGTATTTTTTAACAAAGAGCAGATGTGGCCATGTCTTGCACTGTTTCTCTTTGTGGTTTCTGATACAGAAGTGAATCACTGCCTTTGCATATCCTCCTGTGGAGAGGGAGAGGGGAAGGTGAGGGGCTCAGCAATGGGCTGGGGTGTCAGTTGGGGGGGGGTTGTGCAACAGTACTGCAGAAAGTTGGAAGCAAAACATGCAAACCTTCAAGCAGCAAGAGCCCAGAGTAGGAAAAAAACCCCAAATCTGGAATTACCTGCCTGCCATTGCTGTATGTTTGCTCTGACAAAGCAAGAAGTGGGTTTTGGCATTTTTTCAGACTGATAACTCTAACGTTTCAGATAGAGTATGGAAGTGGAGAGTAACTGATCCTAAAATNTGAAAATCATCAAAACTGTCCTTGACAGGATGTTTCTTTCCATTAGTTGATTAAAATGGTTTATTGTTGCCTACAGCATCATTACTTTAAATGTATTTTTTAACAAAGAGCAGATGTGGCCATGTCTTGCACTGTTTCTCTTTGTGGTTTCTGATACAGAAGTGAATCACTGCCTTTGCATATCCTCCTGTGGAGAGGGAGAGGGGAAGGTGAGGGGCTCAGCAATGGGCTGGGGTGTCAGTTGGGGTCAGGACTGCAGAAAGCTGGAAGAAAAACATGCAAACCTTCAAGCAGCAAGAGCCCAGAGTAGGAAAAAAACCCCAAATCTGGAATTACCTGCCTGCCACTGCTGTATGTTTGCTCTGATAAAGCAAGAAGTGGGTTTTTGGCCTGTTTTCAGACTGACAACTCTAATGTTTCAGATGGAGTATGGAAGTGGAGAGTAGCTGATCCTAAAACATTAAACAAGGTTGCATCCCCATGAATTCTCATCTATCCACTGCTGTTACAAAGAGAACTGAAAAAGTCCAAGTCTTTGAGATGTATGTTAAATTTCTTTGTTTCTTGTCCCATCCATGTTCGATGGAGGAGCTGAAATCTCAATACAAATCCGATTTCCAAATCTAGGGGTCATTTCAAGCAATAGTTATAGAACAGGTACCTTTCCATTCCCCAGCACAATTTTTCTAAGGCATGTTGTAGTAGGATAATAGGGTCTTTCACTAGCAAATCTCAAGTTATTTGCCATATGACCTTATATTCAATACATATTTATTTGAGAAACATAGGTTAATCAATTTCCATTGTTTCTGTTTTAATTCTATACATGTTCATACTATACAATTAGAGAAAAACACAGCCACGAGTAAATGTTGCTCATACAAAATGTCTCTATTACCCTTTACTTTTAAAACTATTAATAGATTATTATAAGATATAAACATTGGAGACCATGGATCATATTTGCATGTTAATGAAATCCATGAATTATACATTATTTGCTATGGAGAGTACTAGAAACAATATTCTTCCTTTCTAATAGCTATAAAAGCTGGAGGTTTCCTGAAGCACACATCACATCCCCTCTGCATTACCTTTTAATAGAAAGAAAGAAATCCATCTTTTCAAAGCAGTCTCTCACTAAATTAAATAGATTTATTTGTGTTGCTTTGCAACACACATGTGACAGTTAATTTTAAACAAAATAGTTTTAATAATGTCATTACTAATATCTATTTGATCATCTCTCTGAAAAATGGTGTTTTAATAGGAATGTTTCATTTTAATAAATGGCAGAAGAGGCAAGCTGCCCTGAGTCAGCAGGAAGTGGATATACACCAGAGAACAGGCTGATTGTGTTAGATTCATCCAGAACATTGAACAGCACACAGACAGTCCAAGAAAAAGCAACTGGCTGTATTCAAATGATTAGTCTTAGTGCTATGCTGTAGCACAGATTCACACATTCTTCTATTATTCCTTGACCTTCTGCCAAAAACTCCCACTTCAAGTAATAATTAGAATTAGTGTTTCCAGTGCATGCTTCCATCTTCCTAACAAACAGTAATGAAATGTGGCTTTTACAAAATATGCAGTTAATTAAATTTTTTTTTAAACATTGCTTAATTAATACAGTTCCCCTGTGCTAGCCCCTCATTATGTCTGACTACCTGAGATTGGTGAATTGAAGGAAAAGCACTATCAATAAGATGAGTGAAATTTCAGAATTTTGCACTTTAAAATTGCTTGTGCTTTTAATTTATTTTTTTCATTTTGTTTTGTTTATGTGTTGGAATAAACTGGAAAGACAGCCTTTATTTGTAATCCTGTTTTCTTAAGTCGAGGACAGTATGTGTATTATATAACAACTCTACAAATACCCTCAGTGTGAATTTGAAGAACACATATATCAAGTGCTACAAGATAATAAGTGGATTTCTAGGCAAGCTTTTTGAAAAGGTGTCTCAGCACTCTATTGCTTAATAACACTATGCAAATAGATATTCTGATTTCATTTTTTCAGATATTATTTCATGCTTTTTTGCTGTCTGCCTTAATTATCCAAATGCTGAACAAGTATAGTCTTTTGATTGATGAGAGTTCCACCCCTTTACCCACACCCCTGCAGATATGAGGCTCCACAGTTTAGTACCATAAATCACTGTGATTGTATAACTTAACTACTGTATGATCAGAGATCACATGCAGTGGTAGCCCGGATATGCATTCATCCTTCGTTATGAATGTTTTACGGCTAAATTTATTCTGGATGTTTGGAGAAATATCAGTTTCTTCACTTAAGAAAGCAATGCATTTAAAATAAGCAATTCTTGCAACAACTGGAAATAATCACAAAAGTCTTCTATTTGCAACCTTCATTAATGTGAGTTATTTCATCACTTTAGGAGAAATCTTTTCAGAGGAAAACAACAATTAAACCCCTCCCCCCAGGCTCTGACAGCTAAGGATCTATGGATCAGCCATTTTAGTAATTAACCACAATTCCTCTGATTTGTGAATTTCCAGATGATGAAGCAGGAAGCAAGTTACATCTTGGAGAAATTGCCCTCGGGAGAGAGGAAAAACTATTGCGAGGTTGACAGCACAACCTTGTACCAGCACAGTTTCCCTTCCCCAGTGGTTCAAGGAGTTCCAAACACCCTCCTGTAAATCATCAGCTCACATCTATTTATTATCTTCCAGCCCAGTGCACAACACTATCTGTTACACACGGATACCAGCAATATTGCAAGGTGGACTCAAGGGATAAAAGACAGCAAACCCTGCACACCTCCTATGCCTGAGTCACACCCACTATAAAGCCAGGCTCTGTTCATAAAGCGCATGCTGTTGTCAGAAATGAAACAATATGAACTGTTGTGGTTCAGAGTTGTTTTTTTTAGTGTTTCTCCAATATGCTTGATCTTATCATCTTGATATCTTCGTATTATTATACAGAGACAAAATTTATCTGCATAGTAATGGACAAAATGTCTATGAAAATATTGCTATTCATTCAATGATGTTATATTTGGAGTAGGCACCAGCCTCACTCTGTGATGATTTTCCTGGAATATCAATAAATAAATCATAAAAGCCAATGCTTCAAATATTGAAAAATTCACACTTCAATCTGTGTTTTGAACTATACTGAGAGCAATGCCTCAGATTGTCCTTTTGCTTTATATGAACTGAGGAAATTCAAAGTAGGAGGAAGTCTCTCCTGGGATTTGGCATAGGAGAGTGCCACAAACCATCAGCCTTCCTGTCTCTGCTGTGCCAACGAAGCCTCTCCTGGGATGTACCACAAGAAGCAGACAGTGTGTCTGGGGAGTTAATGTGGCTTCAGATGAAATTATCTCCTGCAGAATCCATCTTGCCTGTTGTTTGAGTGCATTCAAAGGAGCCAGGCAGTGGTGAGGAGCCAGGCCACAGCAGGGCAGATGAAGGCTAAGAAAAAAGTTAGAGGAGTCTTCCTACGACTATGTGAAGTTCTTTGGAGCACAGACTTTGCTGGTGAAAATGGGACATCACGCCTCTTTTTCTCCTTCTGTCTGGAGCCCAAATTTGATAAGAACAAACTCACTGAAGTCCCCACTCTGTTGCCCATTTCACTCCTCACTAGTAACAGGTATCTAAATTATGTGATGTGATTGACAGTATTAAAAGGAGAAAGGAGGGCAAATGTCCTTCTGAAAAGTACACTCAAGTTCAAGCATGAGTGTTTGGGCTGATGCCCAAGTCGCAGAATGACCTTCCATGGTTTGCATTTTGTGGGGGACCACTAGGCAATTCTAATGGTTCTTTTTCTTCTGCTTTAAAAGCATGGATATTAGTTGAAAGCTAGAAGTAGGAATGGTATTTTGTAGTAATTGTAAATGCAAAGCTAGATGAGCACTGGAAGTCACTCAGGTACATCTATTCAAAGGCCAGAAGAAAAAGCACTGCAGGTATTCAGTGCTTTATCTGATTAGAAAACAGCCTGGCACAGATGTGATTTCTGCTCCATATATCAAGCCATGGCAGGCTTTTGCTGCTTCATTATGAAAGCATCTGAAGTAAAATAGGTTTTGGAACATTAAAAATTACAAATTTGGAAAAATATCTATATGCCAGATGGGTGTAGGAAGAATCCTTGTGACAAATATATTATTAAGGGAATATGCATAAGGAGAGAAACTGTGCCCAGTTCTTCCAGGGACGGACAGGCAGGAAGGTAGCGTCTCACTGTGTCTAATGTATTCTCATCTAATCTAAATCTAATTAATTATGTTGCATCGCTGGCATACGATCTAGGAACCGCACTCAACAATGGAAGGAAGGTTGAACCGGGGCTTGGGGAGGGCTGGCGGTCGCTTTGCCCTCCCTGCTTTTGTTCGCTGTCTTCGGGGAGCGCTGCTCGGGGCGACGCCACCTCGCCGAAGGACGGCGGCCGGGCAGGGTGAGCTCAGCCCGGCCCCGAGGCTGCTCTCGGAGGGCTTGAGCGCTCCAGCACAGCTTCTCCTTGTGTTTCGTGCAGGAACAGGAGCGTTTTGGCAGCGCCGTCGTGCTCCACTGACGCCTTTGGGGCCGAGTTCGGTGTCCGGAGCTGGTCCTGCCGCGCCCGGGAAGGCGGCTCAGCGCGCAGCTCCCGGCGTGCCGAGGGCTGCCGGCATCTGGAGCTCGCCCACCTGAGCTCCCGGCGCGGAACACACGGCTCTGTGTGGGACAGCTCAGCGCGGCAAGGCCGAGGATACACGGCGCAGAGGAAAGAGGCTGAGCTCTGGTGCCAGGAAGCTCCTGCACAGGCAGCAGCGCTGGGGCTAAGCAACAACCCGGCTACGGGGCAGGGCTGGTGAAGGGGTGCCTGGAAACTTCAGCTTTGCAATGCGGGACCAGTAGGATCCTTCTGCCCAGACGGGTGGGGCCAGGCACCAGCCAGTAGACCCTTGAGGAAACGTCACTTCCTCTTGAAAGCAAGTCAGTATTTCAGCTTCAGTGTAAACAACCCAGAAAGACATGCACACCCTGGCCAGCCACGCCCATCTGGGTGGCTGACCAGATCTGATGAGGTCTTAATCCCAGCCAGAGGAGCTGCAAGAAGATATTGCACACACTGACAGGGGTTTCAGCCTTTGGTTATTCCCAAAGATGGGACAGCGTACCTGGTTTGGATCCAAGGTGCGAATGATCTAGCCATGATTAATGTGCTCTGAACTGAAACAGAAATGGAGGTAGGGAGGGTGGTACAGTAATCGTATTATTTGGCTTCACATAATTTGATTTTACTGATGCCTCATCCACTATCTGATTACTCTTCTCCTATTTAAACCCAGCCAAACCAGGAGGCTTTTGCTCACAGGCTTTTAGTACTATTTTATTTGGCAGTTATGGAATAAAAGAATTTTAGTATTGCCTTAGAATTTCTCCTGACATCTATCACAACCAATCCAGCTCATATGTGGGTGAACTGTGTTTTGATCCAATTATAAAATTCTATTGGAGTCTTGTTACGTTCTTGTCCCATGTGCATGTTGAAAAATTCGAGAGCAAAAGAAAATTCTACAAAATGTTTCTTATTTACTGTAGGCTTGGAGACACAAAACTGCATCACACAGTCATTTGTGGAGGCTAATAGCAAACTAGAAAAACAACATATTCTTCAGGAAAAAACCCACCCTGTTAATCAGCAGGACGACTTAGAGGGAGAATAATACAATCTGTGCACAGATATTAGTGACAATCGTCTTTTGGAGATACAGTCTTACTTTTGTTAATTGCAGCAATGAAAACTTTGTTGATGTTCATCCCAGAAGTTACAATGAAAAAGAATCTGCCAGTCTGAAGACATTTTGGAGAGTGCATAAAAATGACAAATTTGAAAGAACCCAGACACAAAATGACCAAGGTAACACATAGCTAATGTCCCACTGGATCGCAATTACTATAATACTTAAAAATGAAGATACTTTAAACACTCTTAGCATCTCTATAGCAAAAATGCATTATTAAATCAACAGCCCATGCACTATTTGATTATCATGATGGAGAAGTTGATCTAGGATATTTCTGTCTCAACACTTTCACTGTCTTCAGGCTACAAAATATAATAAAAAGAATTAGGTGTCTTCCTTGCTCATCAGCTATAGAAAGCCATGCAGAGGCATAACTTCACAAACAGAGTGCTGCTCCCAGAAGAGGAAATACACTTGCTCCAAAGCTTTCTGGCTCCATCCTGGTGGAATCTCTCATGCACCTACAGTCAGAATCCCCATCCTAAAGCTGGGAGGTGCCAGGACCAAGCCAGCAGCCCTGGGTAAGAGCCAAGCAACAGTGGCAGGACCAGGGCCAAGTCTGGAGCTCAGATTTCAGCTGGGAGCTGCTCAGTCACATGGAAAAGCCAACAGCTCTTTGACTTTCCCAAATACTGCTAGGAATTGATCCCTTTCAGGTCTGTAGGGATCCTGTGGCTGCCCCCAGGAGCAGATGCTGGGTGGCTCTGCTGGTATGGACCTCTCTGCCTTGCCCAGCTGAGTTGTGAACCCGAGGCCACTGTGCTCCAAGGCAGCAGCAGGGCTGTGCTGGGGTGGGCAGGACATGGGGGGCCCTGCAGAGCTGGCCACAGACACCTTGCACAGCTGGGCTGGCTCAGCCTGCCCATGCTGGTGCTGTGAAATGTGCAGGGAGAGGCTGGGAGGGAAACACCCAGCAGTGGTCACCAAAGCTGAGCAACCCAGCTATGTGCAAGGATGAGAGGTGCATGTGTGCTCACAAACTATATTAGGTCATTCTCAAGGCTGTCTGCCCTTGGTTACATCAGTTTGGCCTCTCTGTGATTCCAGTAGCTTGATAGTCCCCTTTTCCTTATTTCTAGGTACAGACAGGTTGTTGGTCCGCCATTCTGGAATGGTGTCTGTGTTTCTGCTCCCCATGGGAGACTGATAAATTGGCACCTCTCTCCGTGCCTTCCCCTGATCACTCTGAGCCCTGTGATTAAGCTCTGACACAAAAATCCGTTTAGTCACAAAAGCAGTTTGCTTCCATGACTTCCATGAAGCACAGAAATGTAGTTTGCCAGTACTTGAGCTGCAAGAAGCTCCTTCCCCTTCTCAGTTCTTTATAGCAAAAAATGCTTGGTGTGAAATCTTGTTTCTACAAGGGTCAGTGTTAAATCTGCATCGGTGACAGAGCAGCTTCTGCCCTTCCTATGGTGAGTGGTTTTATTGGTTTTGCATCTAAAGCTGTTCCAATGCATCAGTGCTTTCATTGCCAGTCCAGAGCCCTCCTTCTTCAAAGCTGGTGAAGAGGTCAGCTCCACATTCCCCTGGCCGTGGTGGTGTCCCAGGCAGCAGGACAGCCCTGCTGGGCTCTATTCTCCAGTGGCAGTGGCCAGTGTTTCAGCTCTGGGGCAGAGCGCACTCCAAGAGCAGCCGTAAGCCACTATGCCTCAGCTCAGGCTCCAGCCCACTGTAGTTAATCATTAAATAATTCTCCTGGTGATGTTATCCAGCGCTGATAAATTACAGATTTCATTGTTTTGCCTGGAGCAGCTTTAAATTGTGTTAATTTCATTGAAGATTGACACTGGCTTTTATTTCCTTTTGCTACTGTTTTGTCCTGTAAAGTGACACACACTACAGATTTCAGATTGTTCATATAATTGGTACAATAGATTTTTTTCCTCATATTTGGAGAAAATTTTAATCAGAGTCTTTGAAATACCAAGAACTTTGAGATCAATAAAATACTAATGATAGTATATTAGAAGAGGAATATTACCACAAATCAAATAGCTTTTAAAACAACCTTATTGTTGACTATGTTTGTTTTACATGTGATCTCAGAATGATTTCTAATTTTATACAGCAGTGAATTTATTCCACCTACAATACACGTTTCTGACACAGGGTTTTCTCAGAAGCTGAAGATAAAATACATTATACATCTTCCTGATGAGCCAAAGTCTTACCGGTCTGATTCTCTCCTTTGGCAAAGGAAAAAAATATCCCCAGGTAGTCCTACTCTTTTCAAGCAAAAGAAAAAGGCTGTTTTAAGTTAGTGGGATCTTGATCTGTTCTTTGATGATAAATTCTACCTATTTTGGAACAATTAACATAACAGTTCAGTGTCTATAGAATAAAGCACATGGGAAATTTGGAAGCTGTAATTTACAACTAAAAAAATTATATTAAATAACTTCTGTACCAGCAACAATATGACACAATACAGTAGACTGTTGTGGTAAATAAGAGAAGGTTTTGATTGTGCATTATTACAGCTCCCGAGCAGAATGATGAGTTTAACGAGGAAATATTGAATAAAACTTCATATCCCCTCTGAGGCTCCATATCACAGCTGGCATTCTTGATAGAGGTCTCTCTCAATATTTTCACTAGGGTACCTGGGGTTTGCTTAGGTGCGGTTTTGTATTTTATTTTTTAACACATGGTATAATGCAATCTAAACCCTCACCTTGCTGTAAATGTGCACAGAAATTAATTGAACAATAAATGAGGTGGCAGGTGCCTAAGGCACTGATAGGTATTAATGCCCCTGACCAGCCACACCTGGGGCATCCCACCCCCTCCAGGGACTCATGATTTAAGCTCAGCCCTTTGCATCCCCCTGTTTGTCAGTAGTGCTGTGGGGCTGCTGGTCCCCGGCTCCTGGTCTGTGCACCCTGCTGGTGTGGACCCCCAGGCTTGGTGACAGAGCTGTCCTGTCAATACAGACCTGGCCACAGTATGCAGTGTGTCTGCTTTTGATCCTGACCTGCAGATTGTCCCCTAAGCTTGGCTCCCAAGGCTGTGCTGTTGCTATGAATGTGCCTGATATTGGGACTTGAGGATGAAGCTGCCCTGCTCTCTCCACCAGCTGCTTTTGTGATTGGTCCTGGTCCTGCTTCCCTGTTCTGCTGGAAAAAGACATGGGTTAGTTGAGGTAAGTAAATACTTTAATGGAATTTACTTAACCTGGAGGAGCCTGCCCTGCCTCATGTCTCTATAACCAATTTCTTATTAGAAAGGCACAATTTCTTAGGAGAATAAAAAAATAGCTAATTTTGGTATCTTGGAGCAATTTTTCTGCAATAGCT
>VZTB01003250.1:40343-72153 GCA_013397245.1 Thryothorus ludovicianus | reverse complement strand
TCTTTTTATTCCCAGAATGGACAGAAGAGGGAAACAAGTTCAAGTTTTCTTTTTTTTTCTTTTTTTTTTTTTTAACAGGTCCTCAGTTTTATATATAGTAATATTGAAAAACTTGTCATATTAATCATTTTTAAATCTAGGTCTTCACCCCTTCTCAGTACTTCTAATTAATCATTAGTATGTACTGTCATTAAAAAGCCATTAATTTTGACATATGCTAATGTCAATACAAGATAAAATTAACCTAATAAAACAACATGTAATCTATTCCAGATTCCTCTGTGTCATATTTAGCCTGTGCCAAAGGGAATAACAAAACAGATGGACCTGCCAGCAGTTTTTCGTTATTTAAAACTGAAATCTGTATGATATACCTATGCAGAAGGAAAAAAAAAGACATACAATGTGTACCTACTAACATCCTGCTTTATTACTCTTGATTCAATCTAATTTCTTACACATGTAAACTTTGACTCTAACCTCTGAATGGCACTGCATACATTTTATCTCAGAATCTGTAGAGATACTAGATTTTTTAGAGAAATGTGCTAAAACAGTGCATGTTAGAGATTATGAGGTAAAAGAGCATTTAGGATTCTGGTACCATGTTGCCTGTTTTAATGTAGTCCTTTATTTATTCCACGTTTGTACTTGTTTGCTAGTTAGTTTGGAGTATTTTTGCCCCCTTCTAATATCATTCAGTGGCCAATTTAATTCATCATGCAATCGTTAAATACATTCTTGAAATGTACTGTGGAGTCTTAGATATCAAGAAGACTTGTTTGTAATGTAGGATACTTCAGCCAATGTAATCTGTCTTCCTAGAGTGCTGTATCAGAGTGCAGACACTCAACATTATGTGACCGTATCTGTCAGGGTGATGCTTATGAAATAGCAATGAAAAATGCAATTAAAATCTGAAAATACCTTCTGGAAAAGGAGCCTTTCTGAATGTTCTTGATATAATTGAGTTCCTTAAGCTCTCTATGTTGTTGACAACCAGAATAGGCGGAATACTTTAATTGTGGGAACTGAGGTTAAGAACATATTTTTCCTTCTACTTTTTTCATTATTATGTAAATTGTTTATGGTGAAAATAGGGACTAGCATGGCTCTGAATGTTTGCAAACTTTGGATTTATAAAGATAAGGTCAGAAATGTAGAGTCTGGATGTTTTTCAGTCTGCATATAGCATTTATTAGGCCTGTTAAGTGTACCTTCTGGAATATTGCTAGAAAAGTGTGCATGATGCAGTGGAAGGTAGTACCAACCTGTATTATGACTTATCTATAGTCTTGTATCATGGCATCAAAAGTCAGTACCTATCCAAGGGAAAAACTTCAAAGCTCTGGGCAATGTCAGTGTAAGGATAAGTAAAATTGAGTTGCTGAAAGAATCAACTCAGATTGCATATGGTCTCCATTTCTGTGTCAACATTGTAACTCTTGGGCTTCTATTATAAGAGTTTGAAATGAACTTCATATTTGACCAGGTTGTGTTTATAGGGTTGATTTTTACTAGGGAGAAAAATAAAAAGACAAAGCACTAGATCTCATCTTTTATCAGATTTATATTACTTTAAAGAAACTTTGTTTTGATATTAAAACTCAAACACTGAACATTATATTGCATGTATTTGCTGAAATACTGTTGGGAAATGGGCAGTATCATAAATCTCACTGTCTTCACTTGACCCATGATTTCCCTTGCAGCAGGCTCTAGGAACCTATGCATTTCACTGTTTGAGCTTCATGTAGTTGGGCAAGTTCCAGGTTTGAGCCTTGACAATATGTTCTGTTCTGTTTCTTTTTGTAATGCAATAAATTGAGATAAAATCCTTAGCTTTCAAATTTAATTAAAGTGCACCCAAAGGACCTGGGTTTTTTTTGTTTTTTTTGCAAGGTTGATCAGGCACTGAAAGAGGTTGCCCAAGGAGATAGTGGAGTTCCAATCCTTGAAAGCAGTCAGAATTCAAAGTGGGCAGTGTCCTGAGAAAGCTGCTGTAGCTGCTGTGAGTGCCCAGTAGGTTGGATGAGTCAAACACCAGAGGTGCAGTCCACTGACAATGATTCTGTGTTTCTGTTGCTGTTTTAATTGACTGGAGGAATACATGAACCACTACTGATACGACATGAAAATATTTTCTGTAATCCAAGACACACTTCTAAGTTTCTATGGTTTTTAAACCCGTTTTTCAGGTATGTGTGAGATAAGTTGATAGGTTTGTGTACCAGGCAGATTAAATATTATATATTATGTCTTTGAAGGCTTGATGCCCTTTTCTCTGTTTGAGTAATCCTTACTTTATTTGACAGCTGCACCTAGGTCTGACTATGGCATATGAATGTCTTTATTTTGCAGTGTGCACACTGGTACACTATTCACTGGATTTGTGCTTTCAGTTCTCTGTTAAAGGTACATAATCAAACAGATTGCTCTCAGTCTATTTCTGGCCAGTTTTCAAGGATCTTTCTTCTTTTGTTTTCTTTTCTGTATCTAAAAAAGGACCCTGCTCATACTTCTTCTCTGAGTGTTGAGGAATATAAGTAAATGAAGTATGTGAATACTTTACTGCATATTTAATTGCAGTACAGAACAACTTATGTAGGTATTCTTGAAACTGCCTTACTGTCTGCACAGTAAGAAATTATGCTTGTTCCATTGCTCTACTGCTTCTTCCACAAGAAACATCCCACTCACATAAATTACATCAATTATTTAGACTAGAAAAAGGTACTTTGTTTTCTTGCAATCCAATAAAGTTATTGGATATCAGTTATTGTTCAGTAATTGGTGATTACTTGAGTAATTTTGTCATAATCCTGAAACAGTCAAGGCAAGTATAGTTCTTAAGCCAACGAAGTGTACATATATTTTGGTGAATAATGAAATCAGCAGTAAGTGTTGAAATGTACATGTTAAATATATTTCTGTTTGGATTCAAGGGCAATATTAGAGCAAATTGTGATACTTATAACAACCAAAAGGGCATTAGTTGAAAATTCAGATATATTTTATTTTTTATCTCTTATAATCATCTTTATTTTTTGGGTTATTTTTGGTGTTTTGGGGCTTTTTTTAATATTAAAAATGTTTGGAAAAATATGCAGATATGCTGCATTTGGACATCTGTAAGATGTTGTATGGAAACAACCTTCTTATTTTCATTTGTCTGCAGATAGACTTAGTAAAATACTGTGGATACAGTAAATATGGTAAAAATATATTCTGCAAAGAATAATAAAGTATCTTTTTTAATGTATTCTGCCATCTTTTTATTTTTCTTTAATTGTGTGGCTTAGATGTGTGCAGTGTTGTAGAGTGGGCTTAAAAGATTTAAATGCATTTTGTACAAAGATTTCTTCAAGAAAGTTGAGGTATCTTGTGAAGATACATACTATGTGTAATAGTTTCTGCATAGAAACTGAAAAAGAATTATAGACAGAATGTCTGGAAAAGGTTTCCAAGAGTCAATTGCTCTGCCCTTTGCTGCAACATAGCTTAAACTCTGTATCATTCTTGATATGTTTGTCCAAAAAGTTATTTAAAATCTTTTTGAATGGATATTGCACAACACTGTAAGATCTTTCTGGGCCAGTTTCTATAGTCTACTGACACTCACTTGATTCTCAGCTCCTTCATTGTAAGTTCACTTTTTATTGTTGTATTATCAGTAGGCATGAATCACATGCTTTCCTATTTTACTGTTGTGTGCTTACTTTCTCTTCACCAGTCTGAACATCATCGGTTTTAGCCCTTCTTTGTATGTCTTTCTAATTCTCCCCCCCTTATTATTTAATATTTGTTTGCATTATCCCTTGCATCATCCTTATCCTGTTTTGGTTTTTCATCACTTTTGCATCTCATAGATCTCATGGGCATCTTCCAGCTTCCTACAAATATCTTGTTTGATTATCTCTTCTGGTAGAGTTCATGATATTTTTCAAAGGATTCAAGGTAAGTTGATCTTTACTGCCAGTCTTTTGCCTTTTAAAAGATAAATGCCAATTCTGCCTTCTAGTTTTCACCTTTACAGTTTGCTCTCATCCATCCTTTATGAGCTCTCACAGACTTTGTACTCACAGGCTGTATAATTATGAACCACACAGCAAGAACTACTGTGGTGCAATATGAATAGATCACTAGAAAAAACAGTTTGTACCAGGGACACTGTATAAAAAGCTACAGTATAGATATGCTTATTTATTTACTTTATGATTACTTTGGTAATCCTGGAAAAAAACATCCCCATTGTAGGTGTTGCTCAAAGACAACCAAAGGAAAATTATTTCACAGACTCTTGTTTACAGCTGTCTGGGGTTCCCTCTGTTGCTTCAGAAAGTGCCAGAGCATACTTTTATCTGTTTAGTGGAGGTGACAGGAGCTCATACTCTTTTCCATACCCATCTTCTCATACCCCTTTCCATCAAAGCAAATATTATTTTGGTTGTTGTTCACTTAAATGCATCCTATAGTGCCTGTTGCTTCCTGACTTTGTGTTTGGGTGTTGGCTAGAATGGAAGAGATGGTATCTTAAGTCCTGTTGTGGAGGCAAATGATCAAATGAACATAATGAAATTATGAATTATGACTTTCAATGTCTCAGTTGTTCCTTGTATGAGGAAGAGGCAGGATAAATGAGAGAGAGGATATGCAATTTTGCATTTGGATGGACAGAAGTTCAAAATCTTGGGGACAACTGACAGTAGATGCAGAACTTATGGGACAAAGCAACACAGCTAAGAGCCTTGACCATGAACTGGTACTATGACTGCAATGTATTGAATCTTCTATGAGACCAAAGAAGCTGATGGGAAAGGAGGGATAGAAAAGGGAAATGATTGTTACTTAAAAAAATAGATAAATAAAAAAACCAGACAGGTAAGACAAGCAGATCAGAAAAGTGCAAAAGAGGGATACAGTAACTAAAGCAAGAAGAAAATATATTCAGCCAGAGGAGGGCTTGATAAAATATAAAAGAATAGCTTTAGCTTGAGGGCATCTATGTGAACTGGATACTGACCTTGAGACCTTTAGCCTTTTAAGTGGTAAAAGAAGCAGAAGGACACAGGAGGTCTCTGTGATTTGAGAGCATTCTGTTGGTGCATGTGCACTTGGTACTTGCTGTGGGACTTGCTTGTGCTGCAGATCACACATTGATTCAGACCTTTCTGTTCCTTTTAGAGACTGTTGCTGCACTTTGAACAGATCTTCTGATTTAATTTCATCCAAAAGGAATCCCCTTCACATGCAGAAAAACTGCCCCACAGTGTGAGCCAACATGGAGTAAGTGGGGAAATGAGGGATTGCTGCACTCTACTGCTCTATGTCACTGTTGTAGACACCTTTTAGCTAATATTTTATCATTTGCTGATTTTGTATACCTCAAAATGAAGTTCATTTCAGTCAGTGGGCTTAAAAATACCTAGGTTATACAAATATTCATAAATGCATTCATCCATTCCTTGCAGGATCTTAATCCTTTATCACTGCTGCACCAATTAAAACAGAAAACCAATTTATTTTGACCTTTTTCTGAAGAAGAAATTTAGAAAGCAGAAAAAAAAATGCAAAAGAAATACCAATATTCTTCTGTCAGAAGCCTTTCTTGTCTTTTGGATAAATTAGTTTGTTAAAGAGCTATACTCTAATTTCGTTTTCACCTTCGGCAAGTCTCCCAGGAAATTTTAACTAAGAGTCCTTTCACTGGAGTTTGCCTTCTTGAAAAGCACTGCTTTTACTTTGAATTATTTTCCTTCTAATCTAACTTTGAAGAATTTGGTCCTTTTGTGATCAATCTGAACTATGATACCACTCAATCTTCCCTTTCACTCTTCATTCTCTGCTAATTGGAGCCAAATGGGAAGCAGCACCTATCCACCCCTATTACTCCTCATGAAAGCTTCCTCTTCATCCTGTCTCCTGTTGTATTCATAAAAAAACACTAGCCAGTAATTTGTATTATCACTGAGGACTGTTCTCTAGTATACTCTTCACAAATACATTATCTAATTGATCCTTCTGGTCTTCTAGGGAAATTCCAAAGTGGCAGTGTTGTTTGGGGTTTGTTTTGTTTTGTTTTTTTTCTTTAAGTTTGTACACTTTTGTAGTCACTTAGCAGTTCTTTTTCCTCTATAGTCTGGGCCTCAGAATGAGTGGATTTATCCATTCTCCCTTACTGTTCTTCCTCAACAAACTGTACTACATGAATTTGAATTCTTCAACCTCCTTGTGTCCTTAGATTGTTACATTAAAGCTATCATTGCAAACCAGGTATATGAGGTAATAATCATGTGGCTGGTGAACATCAAATCCAGTCTAATTCATGATTCTTGCTGTAAGTGATATATAACTTCTGTTCTGCTAGCACTAAAATGGGCTCAACATTTGCCCTTGGGGATTGGATCATTTGCTTCCTTAATCAGCTGCTCTGGAGGATTTCCATTTCAACCTCCATGTTTGGTACTCCTACATTCCTTTCCAGCTGCTCAATCACCTTTTCACTGGAATTCCTCGTGCCTGATGTCATTGACATTCTTTTGTATCATACGGGCTTCTCAGTTTCACCACTTTGTTTATATGTCTTCTGCCAGTTTCCCAAAGGACATATGTGGAGACTCTTTAATTCCTGATTTCTGCTTTTGGAAGATATAGGTCTGTGTTCCCTGGTTTCAGCACAGAATCTCAACTGAAGGTGCTTAGTTCCTTTGTGGGCACAACAGCTGCTCTGTGTCCAGCCAGCATCCTCAGAGCTGTAGGCTGAAATTATCTGATGACAAAGGTGATTCTGATGCTGTGCTTTTAAGGGGGTGAATTGTGACACTAAACTTCTTTCTAAAGTTCATTCTCCAATCTGTGTCTAAAGTTTTCCTGTTATGAAAATCTTCAAGTCATTGAAGTGTTGATTCACAAATACATATCTTTCATTGTGCTTCTGTGATCAGTTTAGACACTCCATAGGAAATTTATGATATCTGAGAACACACTATTATCCCTCGAAGTGATGCAGTACATTTTTTTTCATGCTTTCTTGTGAAATTACCCCCTTTTCAAGGCTTCTCCCATTTACAAATTTAACTGATTACGTCTCAATGATTTTTGCCATGCTGAGTTTTGTGCAGAGATTAGGTAGATCCTTTATCCATCCTGGTTTTAACACTCCTTGGAAAACTGAAGGTTACTATTTGTACTCCTTTTGCACTGCAGAGAAGGAACTGGAACCCATCATTTAGATTAGTGTTCTATTGAGCAGGTTGTTAGATAAAAGAGGAGCTATTTTCAAGCATCTTTGTGGCATTTCTTACACTTCCATTTTCTTTGCCCTGATAGCACAAGATGGATCTCTGCAGCAAGCTACCTTGCCCTTTGTGCCATTTATTTTACTGAGTGTATCAATGGAGCAAGGTTTTGTTTATTGAAAAATGTGTAGAAGTTCTTCTGAAAAGCATGCAGTGTTTGTACTGTAATACTAAGTAACTCTGTACACTTAGATAATATTAAGACTGCAATGTTATATAGTCACACTTCTTGAATAGTAAAATTCTTTGATACAACACTTCTTCCTCACATGAAAATAATAATTTTTCATTTTGACAGTGGTAGGTTCCTTAGACAGGGCTGGTGCGACAATGTATAATGGGTCCTACTTAACTATATCTGTTTTGTTGTAAGAAAAGCACACTTTACTAAGTACAAGTGCTAGTCCAGGGAGCCACTGAAGGATATGCTTGGCTGTGGGTACTTCAGTACTTCCATGGTATGACTCCTGAAGTTATTGTAAGTTAATTCTTTATGATGAATACAGAGTCATAGTATAGCAAAATATTTTTGAAAATACATATGCCTTAATATAAGAAAAAATTAGGACTCGAATATCTTTAGATGCTGAAATCTAAATCGGGGAATATTTTAAATCTAGGACCTAGGTCTGCAGATGAGAGTCTGAGCCTGCAAAACTTGTATTTAAATGGCTTTCGGTCTTTTGTGATGGAGTAGCATGGATTTTAATATTAAAAAAAGTCTTTTGGGACATAGAATGTTGGTATTAAGGATTTTGAGGGAAAATTACTTCATTTTTTTCCAATAAGTTTTTTTATTACTTGTATGAACTTGATGGCTACCTAGAAAAGACCAATCATTAGAATAAGGTGGTTCTCTTATTGTATCAATAGACTAGTCATCACATACTAAGGAGGTAAAAAAAAAGTTGTCCATGTCTTGGAAAGGGTAAATACTCTAAGTATATAAAAGAGAAACTATTGTCTAGCCAGTTTGTGGAATCCAATATTAAAATTCATTTGTCCTGATGACAATATCTGATTTTTGGCATATCATCAATCAGAATAATATTGCTGAGATATCAGACATGCTGAAATCAACAAGTGAGATAATTTTTCTCTGTTTGACCATAGTAAGTGTTCACAAGCTATGTTTCTGGTTTTTTATTCTACTGAGAGAGATATGGGTGATAAAGGCAGACTAGCAGCAACATGAAGCATTAAGATGCAGAAAAACATACAAAGAAAATGAACTGTGATTATTTAGCCTAAGTAATAATGCATCTGAAGACAAACAAAAGTAATTTCATTATAGCACTGGAGTTTCAGGCTATGTATGAAGAAAATATTTTAAAAATAGTAGAGGCAATATAGGAACTTGCCTAAAGAAGTTATAGAATCTGTCTTTAAGGGAAAGAACAAGAGAAAACTGAACCTTTAGCTACCATAGTAGCTAAGGTAGGACTGACTTGAAATGGTGCAAGAGAATAATATTCTTTACAGAACCTCCCCACTAAGCCCACTGCTCAATTCAAGACATGCTCTATCATTTTTGCATAGATATAAGTACTGCCTGAATAGTTATTAACACTTGTTTAGCGCTTGTTTTTTCTACTGCCCCACTTAGCGTCACAAGAGCTGAAGTTTTGGTTCTGGCAAGCTTTTTGAAAGGGCAAGGTGCAAACATGGAAAGCACAAAGCACATAATTGCATTGACACAAGCCATTTTGTGCATGTGACTGAATGAATTGCAAGGCATTACAATTCAAATAATCTTTTTACTTCTCAAAATCTTGACAATATTGCATTACTTCAGTGTAGTTCACTGGAATACACAATAAGGGTAGGTCCTAAAAGTTGTTTGTAGAAATTTCTAGAAAAATGTCAGAACTTCTTCTCTATTTTAATTTCCATATGTATACACAATATACCAGTGGGGCTGTATAATTTCATTTTTTTCCTTATAAGTAAATATTTTTTGCAGGTTTATCAACAATGTTTACTGTATCTATAGAGAGAATATTTCATTATTGTCCTCTTATATCAGTTTTTAATTTTTCTTTCTGAAGTCAGGCATTGACTTGAAAAATAAAAGAATAATAGATGATTAAATTTACAGCATGACTAAATTATCTTCAAGATTTTGTGCTGAAATTACAACCAGGGCTCAAACACAGGGATGTGGATTAAAAGAAATGTGCAATTTATGTGGACAAAATAAACACACCCAGACTCAAAAATGCTGGTTCCTGGACAGCTTGGTGTCCACCAGGACCCCCAGGTCCTTCCCTGGGCAGCTGCTTTCCAGCAGCTCAGCCCCAGCCTGTGCTGGTGCAGGGGGTTTCTCCTTCCCAGCTGCAGGACCCTGCACTTGCCTTCACTGAATTTCCCTCCTGCCCATCTCTCCAGCCTCTCAAGACCCTTCTGAAGGGCTCACAGCACTCTGGGGTTTTGGCTGCTCCTCGCAGCTTTGTGTCATCAGTGAGTTTGCTGAGGAGGCATCTGCCCCTTCATCAGAGTCATTGATGAGTAAGTTAAACAATTCTGGGCCCAGTATTGAACCTTGGAGGACACCACTAGTGAAAAGCTTCCAACTAGACCCTGAGGCTAGACTGTGACTCTTTGGGGTCAGCCAGTTCTCTATCCATCTCACTGTCCTTTCAACCAGTCCACATTTCCTGAGTTTGCCTATGAGGATGTTGTGAGAGACCAGTGTCAAAAGCCTTGCTGAAGTAGAGGTAGGTAATGTGCACTGCTCTCCCCTCATCCCTTCAGTTAGTATTTTCTTTGTAGAAGACATAAAAGAATGATTTACCCTTAGTGAATCCATGATCCTGATCACTTTCTTGTCACCTACATGGAGAGAGACGGTCTGCAGAATGAAACACTCCATCACCTTTCCAGGTATAGAGATCAGGCTGACTGGCCACTAATTCTTTAAGTCCTTCTGCTTGCTTTTTTTGAAGACTGTGGTGATATTTGCTTTCTTTCAGTTCTTAGGTACTTCTCCTGACTGCCATAACCTTTCAAAGGTGATAGTGAGCAGTCTCACAATGGTGACATTAAAGGACATATCTACGTTTGAAGGAAAAATAGCATAACTCCCTTTATCATGGAATAAAATCAAAATTTTTAAATATGATATAGGGGTTTCATCTTATTCTCATGACAAGTATATATTTTATATTAATAGTTTATAACTGAAGAACCAGGTCATGCTCTACACTTTCTAAAGCCATTCTAAAGTAACATATATTCGAGAATTTTAATTCCAGTTAGTATTGATAGTAGGCTGACTTTCTTTCTAATGATCTTTCATGCTATTTTTTTTCCTTAGTTTATTTCTCTTTTAATATTGCTGCACTGCACTACAGTAATTCCTTCCATAGCTTTACCCTGATATCTACAATGTCATCTATTATTGTCAGCAGATGGATGAAGGCAGGTGTTTCCATCAATTCAGATTTTTGCCATTCCAGTGACTAGCTCGCTATCATTTTACCTTTATTTTTGGCTATTGAAATTTGGTTATCTTTCCTAGTAATCCAGGAAAATACTCTGGTTTTGTTGTTTATACCACTACCCATTTTGTTTATGTAAGACTTTTGCTGCCTACAATTTTTCTTTCAATTGTACATTCATAATCACATCCAAGTACCATTTTTCTCCAACTGGAATTAATTTCCAGCTCTGTTTATTAAATCCAGGTTTTTGCATATGTAAATACAATATAAATAATTTCCTTTGCCATCCTCCTTCCTGTCTTTTGTGTACATCTTCCATCTTATCATCAACATAGCTGCTAATATATTTCATCTTCCTAATCATCCCCACCGCTCTCCCTTTACATTACCTGTTTTTTGTGCCATCCTGTTAAGTTCAATGTTCTTTTTCCATCTTCACTCTAATTCACTACTGCTACATTGGTTCAATCACCTTTCTTCTGGTATCATAGCCTCTTTTTTTTCCTTTGGCATGGCATGTTTGTATGCTTAGATGTTTTAGCTGTGCTTTTTTCATAACAGTGCAGCCACATCATCCAAGTTCCTTTTCGTGTTTAGCTTGTGCTATGATGCCTACAAGGCAACAGACATTGTTTGCTTATTAATTTATAGAAATCAGATGTAGGCATTTTGTTTAAACCTTAATTTTCTATTATTACAATTTTCCCCCTCCCTGTTTTGTGTAATGATTCCTCCTTCAGAATGTGAACTTTTGGAGACAGAGTTTGGGCTTAAATATATACACAGAAAATATTCAGGATATCACATCTAATATCAGAACTTTTGAAAACCTTGATTATTATTGATAAGAATGGATTTCCTGACCCACCAACTGCTTGGGTTTTCCTGCCATAAAGTACTGAAACACATATTTGGTATATGCTGTTATAATTAAGGAAGCCAGAAAAAATACCACGCAAACTTGAAATATAAAATACTATTTATTAATGTTTTTGTCAATTCAGAATAACCAACACTTCACTGTGCTATTGCATGTAAGTTCATGATGCTAAAGAAAAACCTGTGTTTTAGTTAGCAGAGTCCATTGCTGCCTTCTCACTGCCAACTTCATGAGATGCATGACAAATTATTGGAGGATCTATTAGTACTCTGTTCTCACTCCTTGTAATGAGAATTTTCATTCCTGACCTGGAGTATCATGCCTTCCAACTTCTGTTCTCCAGGCCCAGGAATTTTGAATTCTGTGATCTTACACAGGAATTGCAGATGTTTTCTCCACTTAAATGTCTTTCATATAGCAATGTTATTGATAGATTTGCAGAATTTTGTAATATTAAAGGTCTGAGTTTGACCTCATGCAGGGAAATGTTATTTCATCTTGGTGGAGGAATTTATAAGAGATAGTTACTGACTTCTGAAATGTTATTTCTAATTTAAATAGTCCACAGCTCGGCTTCAAAACTGCTCTTTTTGTAGCTTAAAAGTCTTCTAAGCCAGTCTAGTGAATCCTGTCCTAAGTCTCCGGTTGTTGTCATCTATGTGACAGAGGGCTGGCTTTATTGTGTAGACAGCTAAACCTGTTTTTGCACACTTTTGGTTTATCAGCAATTTGTGTAGAAGTCCTTATCTTTTATTTTAGAATGCCCTACATTTTAAACAAATAAAAGGAAAAATAAAAGAAAAGCAAAAAGGAAAAATGAGCGAGAGAGAGCAATAAAAGAAAGCACACACCCACATATTTCGATAGATAGCAATATGTGTAGTCCAGGACTGGTTGTATTAATTTAGATTGTAGATAAACTACTGCAGTATGTAGCTTTAGCCAGCTTCCTGACTTTCTGAGAAGTATTCATAGTTGTAGCATATACTTTATATTTGTAGTTATCATAAAACTTGCTGCTGTAATAGTTTATTGGGAAGAAATTATACAGGCTGTATGAGTAGTACACCCCTGAAGAATTCTCAGCACATTGTGAAGAAAGGACTTAATCCTTTAAAAAATCATCCCACCTGTTTAAAGACTGTGAATTAATCTCTGATTTTCTTATATACCATTTATATGATCATTGAAGAACATAAATCTCAGCCTGTTTATAAGCAGGTCAAAGCTTGAAAAAGCTCTGAATGTCTGACTGTAGAATATTTTTCTAGGGAGTTCTTTTATGCCCTGATTCCAAGTTGTACTCTCATTATCACAGATTTATAGCAAGTATAATTTAGAACCTCATTGACTTTAATGTAGTGTTCAAAGTCAGTAAAACCCTTTCTTAGGTTGCTGCAGTTGTAAGACAACAGCATAAAATCAATGCTTGCTTTTCATATTTTAATAGTGTCTCATTTGAATTTCTAGCTTTAATAACAGAAATGTGATGTATTCTAAGAATAACAAGGTATTGATAGTGATATTTTATTTTGTTACTATCTCTAAGATGTTTGTGGATGTAAAGGGGTTGTTTTTCTTAGTGTCTGAGGGGAAAAAATGTAAGAGGCTGAGTCACTCAGTTTGTTTCACATTCTTAAATGAGAAACATGGAAAGTTGTACATGGTATAACACACAGAATAATAATAAATATTGAATAATAATGAAAAGGAAATAAAGTGATGCAAAGACAACCACTCACAACCTAGCACAGACTGATGCCCACTCTGTCTTCAAGCAGTGACCACCTTGAAAGACAATCCTTGTTCTCACCAGCCCTCCATTCCTCCAGCCTCCTTCTTCCTCTATCACCACTTTTTCTTTCTGAGCATAATTAGAGGTATGGAATATGCCTTTGGTCACTTGGGGTCATTTGACACAGCTGTGTTCCTTGGCCATCCCCACTCTACTTATTGGGGGCAGAGAGAGGGGCAGAAAATGAGAAAGACTTGACACAAGTTCAGCAATAGCCAAAGCATCGGTGTGTTGTAAGTACTGTTTTAGCCAAAACTCCACACTATCATACCAGCTGCAAGAAAACTTCCATTCTAGTCAGTCCCAGTACCTGAACTTGACATTTAAGTACTAGCACAGTTCATTCAAGCCTATTTTTGCACTTGAATAAAATCAAATCTTACCAAAAGGATAATCTGAGTTTTATTGCCTGGAAAACCTAAAATTTATGGAGGTTACTTGGGAAATAAGTAGAAAGACTTTCCTGTGATTAATCTTTTTAATATTAATGACTTTTTAACTAGGTTGGGTTAGTTCTGAAAACCTTTGAATTTTTCCCTGTAACAGCATAGTTCTAACCCAATGAAAAAAGGAAGTCCTCTTATTGCAATCCCTGTTTAAACAAAGGAGTTGATGGGGAGTTATTGATGAAAAAAAAGTTCTAGGAAGTAATCATAGTAGTATATGTCTGACTATTTTCTGTATTTTACTATTCTGCCTTATTTCATGTTGGTCTTTGCATACTTAAGAAGTTATTGGCTGGAGGATTATTGTGTTTATCAAGGAATTGAGGTTGCAGTGATCCTGTTCCAGTTTAATAACACCTTTTGTGACTTAGGCTCTTGAATGTATTGTCTGTCTTTTCAAATCATGTAATTTTACTGACGCTAGAGTGCTTCTGTATGTGCAGAGTCTGTCTGCGTTCAATCTGTTGGATTCTGTTAAAAGGATATCTCTCTGCTGAGCTAAAGAATGAGTACTTAGAAAGGTCACTCAGAAAAATGAAAGCCTTCATGGACACAATAGGCTCTATCATTACTTTGTTTCTGAGACTCTGACAGTTTAATCTTGCTATACAAATTAACTTTCCACTGCTGAAAATAAACAGAGAAAATACGATGATTATCAAAAAATAGTGAACAAATTGATTTTGTGCTTTAGGTCTCTGTCAGCAACATAAGAGCAGCACCATCATATAAAGTTACTGAAAATATTTTGAAGCTTAATTAATGGTTGTGAGAAACTATATAACTTGTGTAATAAACACCTATGAAAACAGAAGTCTGGAAGAAAACTGACAATTGTCTTCAAAGCACAGTTTTAACAGAGTACAATAAATGAGGAGCAAAGAGAATAATGACATCAAAGCAAAATAGTGAGTAGCTGCTGATTGAGGTTTGTGCCAAACTTGTGTGGAATAAGCTGAGACTCAGGAGGGTAAATATCACATATAAATATAGAATTTTATCCTAAACATATTTGCAAGATAGAGCAGATGGAAGCTTCTTAGGCAACATTAATTTCAGCATTTCTAGTTTTCTGAAAGCTTGACTTTACATTTTTGTGTATCTTGTGTTTCTTTTTCACTTCCTCCTTTTCCTTCCTTCCTTATTTCTATTGTAAATATATTTTATGTACGTCGGTTACAAACATTCCACAGAATCAAGTTAAACAAAATACTGAATCTGCTTTTTCAGTTAGAAAACACCTTTATATCCAAATCAATATATCAATAAAATACCTTATTCTTGTTGAGTATTTATTCACTGACAAAAACTACAGGCATGGTTGTTGTATTTTCCCAGGTTATCCTTTGCTATTAAAATTTTATATTCTGTTACTGTAGGAGTGGTCAAATTTAGATAATTTTTGCTAATGCAGATTGCGCATTTTTTATTTCCTTTTCAAAAACAGGCATTGGTGTTTCATTTTGCACTTTCTGCAAGAAAACCTAAAAAGACCTGAAGTTTACTATGTGAAAATATTTGTGTAAAAATTACTTGATTTAAGATAAATGCTTTAACATATATCATCACTTTCTCCAGAAGCATTATTTGAAAATTCAGCTGTAGCAGTCAAGGGCTCTTACCCAGCTGTTTATCCAGCAGGCAGAGGTTACTTGCTTCACAGTTCAGCCAGCAGAGCAAAAGTGCAAATTCTCATTGTTCTAGCACACTAGAGTCAACAATAGCTTCGAAATATATATTTAGCAATTAGATTAAATGTGCTTATTTTGCATGTAAGTGGATCAAGTTAAATTCCACTGGCTGTACAGTGCAGAATTTCTTTTCTGTCATGAATATAGTAACAAGATTCTCAGGATAAAAAAATCATGAATTTCTGTTACTGTCCAAAATAATTTTGTCTCTTGAGTATCAAGTATGTTTCATTGTTTTTTTTTTTCCTGTAAGAATGCAGCTGAAGCCTTATTATGCCGCTTTTCTATGCTTCTATTTTACTGAACATTGGATTATGTTGTTTA
Organism: Thryothorus ludovicianus; assembly: GCA_013397245.1. Lineage (NCBI taxonomy): Eukaryota > Metazoa > Chordata > Aves > Passeriformes > Certhiidae > Thryothorus > Thryothorus ludovicianus. The sequence goes on along the minus strand of VZTB01003250.1, from coordinate 56,276 downwards.
CTTGTTTCATCCAGACTTTGACAATGATGTCTTTCCTGTTTCTATTCTGATAAAAAAACACAATCAAAATTAGCAGTTTTGAAGATGTTCATCAGCAATGTGCTCTTAAGTAGTGATGAGCATGAGCAACTACTAAAAACTATTTTCTGTCTTTCTACATGGTATTTTCCTATGTATTTTAACCCCTGGGAATAACAAAAGCACTGGATTCAAGATACAACAATGAATAAACTGCTTTACCAAATGTTACATATTTAGAGAGAAAATTAATGATTTTTTTTAATTGTGAAATTCAGGATCTATTTTCACCCTACACAGGGAATAATGATGACCCACAATTTTACCCTGGCATTAGGTGCTGCCAAGAAATTTATTACCATTTATTTATCAACATTGAATTCACCATCAGCCCTAGGTGAAGCTCTGGCTATAACTGTGCCCATCTATCTCCTGCCCAAGATCATGAGGAGAGCTGGGGACACTGGGACAGCACTCGTTATTTTTAGGAGTTAAGCCTACTACTGTCTTCTTTTTAGATTGTTCTGGATAAGGTTATTTCCTAAAGTGAATATATATATATATTATTGATTGTAGGATGGAATGGGAAATTTGAGAGTCACTAAAAAAGGAATACGACTTGAAGGAATATCTGAATTTCTACTTCCACTATATGTGAAAGAAATCCATTCCCGAAAGGTAGGTATTTTTCATCTTTATTTCTTAATTTGCAGCTAATATAAATTGATCTCTTCGGTCTCAAACTACAAAGTTTAATTCTTACACCTCCTAGATCAGCAATCAGTAGAGATTTGCTTTGAGAATATCTTAGCAGTGAAAGCTTCCTTCATGTCAAAAATTGAATTTTTTTTTTCCTGAAACCTTGCTTGCTTCTTAAAAGAAATGTTTTATCCTAAAGAAAGGAGATTCAAAGCATGTATATTTTATACTTCAAATGGCCACAGCACTAGGAATGGAACATTTGACTCTCATTTGATGTAAATCTAGATTTAAGTCCAGAAAAACAGGAGTGGTAATAAGTTCAAAATACAGTGAAATAGGGAATGGTTCTGTTCTTTTTATCACTAATTATCATGGTTTCTTTTTCTTTTAAATTATTTTTTTTAATTGTAATTTTTGTTTGGGTTTATTTTGCTCACTAAGTAGAGGAAATTCTGCTACAGTATGTAATGTTCCTAGGATGTAATTTTTCAAAGCAAACCCTTTTACGTTTTGTTTAAATGTAATTATCATATAGCATCAGGTTATTACAGAAGATAAAAGCAAGAAATTTTGTACTATGAAATCCAGTGTAGGTCATTTAAACTCTTGTTTTAACATTCACTTATGCTGTTTATATTATCATTGTCAATGAATTAAAAAAAATATTGAAATGCTGGAAAAAAAAATCTTTTTACCATGAGAGTGATTACCTATGATCAGAGTAGAATGTTGTGTTGATTTTCAGTCAATTACCTGAAAAGAATTTTAATGTGCATACTGCAGCATTTGACAGGAATCACAACTATGTTGACATTAAATTCCTTTGTGGAAAATTTTGTCTATTGAAATCTGTCTTTTGTATATATGTGAAAGTGCATTCAAAAATTAGATGACGGTTTCCCATTTCTCTTAATTAGTTCATTCTTTGCATTAATAAATCCTTGAGGTAGTCTCTTCATTCTTTTTTTCTGTAAAGCTAAGATCTTTCAATGTTTAATAGAGTAACAGTATTGTCCTAGGTAATGAAAACTTGTATAATATTTATGTAACCTTGCAGGGAGCTGATTTTTCATTCAAGGCTGCAGAACATTACTCATAATGTGTGCATTTTTGCCATTTCTTTTTTGTGAGTGGGCACTGTATTATTGCTCCATGTCTTGTTACTACACTTGAGAGTGATTTGGAATATTTCTTTGCCCAGTTCTTCATATTGCAGAACATTGGTTCTGTTAAAGAGAAGATGGAAGCCTTTGTTTCAAATGATAGTAATGAGACTTGAGCAGCTCTTAACAACTCCCAGAAAATTGCACACAAATGCATTTTATGCATATTTGATGCATAATTATTGTAAAGAAAAGAGATGCAGAATCTACCGGATGCTTAACACAAGGTCTCACTAGTCCTGTGAGACTCATGAAAAATGGCACTTAGTAAATATTCTCAAGCCAGCAGAAAATAATATTGATCATTAACTCTCTACCAAAATATATAATAACGAATTATATAATAACAAAAAAATTAAAGTACTTTTGGAGTTCCAGGTATACCTATATGTATTGACTTTAAGGCACTTGTCACCTACATAAAGAAGTGATATTTGCACAGGCTTTAGTCTCATCTTGCAGCACTTTTGAAGTTCCCTTCCCAGTCTTATGCCAGCTTGCTCAGTAGTTGTGCTAAAGTTCAGTAACTTCTGTATGCAAATGAGAATGCCACAAGGGAATGATGAAAGAAACTTCTGGAGCTGTACCTAGCTTAGCAGTAGGGTTTTGTAATGTCTCCAAAGGGTATTTCTACAGCTTTATGGCGTCTGCATGTGACATGAGAAGCTGTTTGGCACTTACAAAAGTGGCCACAATGCTGTTTTAATATAAAAGTAAGCTAGGTTTTCTGAGCTCTCATCACAGTCAGTAGTGACCTAGTCAATACTGTCAGCAGATTCTGAACAACTATCCTGCTCACCAGCTATTAATGTTTACTTTGGATAATACAGACAGAAATATTTTTATCTGCCTTTTCCATTGAAGCAATAATGATTTGTTGTACACTGGAGTTAAAATATTCTGTGAAACCAACAACTCATTGCTTATTTTCTGGGAGAGTTAGGTCTTTAAGCCTACACTCATTCCCCTATAAAAGAACACATCCATTAAAGTGGCATTGTTTGATTAACTCCCAAGATGACTTGTAACATATTCAGTAGTAACTTTGCAGAGCCAGTATATTTCCTCTGTACTGCAGAACATGGTTTGTGGGATGGCCTCGGAGGGTTCCCCATGGAGGGTCTCAGCTCAGGAGGTCAGCCCTTCCCTGCTCTCCCACTGCAGCACAGAGCAGAGCGAGGTGGGAAGGGCAGCGCTGCTAGCAGTGAGCTACAGCCCTCCTCTGCTGTGCTGGGGCTGAGAGGCATGACTGGAATTCTTGCACATTTGCTGGTGCTGTCTTTTAGTAAGCTTGATCTGAAAGTGATAAAAATGTTCATTGAGAGGACAGCGTTCATTTTTGATTCTGATATGAATTACTCCTGATAAGAGTGCCCAGCGGTCTGTTAAGTAGGCGGAGCTGAGCTCTCTGCTGCTGCAATTTAAGTGTGGCAGTATTTGCTAATGTAAAGCTCACACATGCTTACTGATGACCACATCCTGCTGCATGCCTGGATGCCCAAATAAGATCATTTTTGCAGACCTTAAATTGCCTTTATCAAGAGAACAGGATTGAACTTTGTATATCGGTTGAAATACTGCCTTTTGTGTTGTGATTGTTTCATTGAAGCCCTGAATATTTAAAGTAAATGCTAAAATACTTAGATTTACGTGAGTTGGAAAACAAATGTATGTTAATTCTTAAAAAAAGAAAACTTCTAGTGACATTTACTTCTGACAGTGTAAAATTCTTTCAAAAGGTAGTAGAGAAAAAGCCAGGTCTTGAATAAAATGAGTATTTTCTTTTGTGTAGGAGTTGTGTAGAGAAGGCTACTCAGTGTGCTCTTCCCCCTGCCCTGCTCCTCTTGCTTTGCCCTTTTCACCATACCTAGTTAGTGATGCCCACACTTCTATGGGTTCCTACTCCAATTCTATGTTTATGCAGAGAAGAAACTTCTGTATTTTCATCAAACAGCTTTGCTGCATGCCAGAATTAAAAATGATGTATCCGACCCTGAGCAGATAAGGGCTCATTGTATCCTGAATTGACATCTTTATATCACCAAAACCAGAGCATGTGTACTCTATGAAAAGAATCTTACAGAGAATTATATTTTAACTATGAGTGGTCTAGCTGTATAATTTTGATCAAATTGCTGGCCTGACACCAGTTTTATCCAGACCACATTATATTTCCCAAGCTTATATCATTTGCATTGATATGATGCAAACTTGATTCTTTATAGTGTATAATTAATGAGATGTATGAAATCAAATAATACATAATACAACATCCTGAATTATTTCAATATTTCAGTTCTTCTGAATTAAATGCTCTTATTATCAGGCTACTGCATCCATACTACTGCACTTTTAAATGGAAACATTCAAGGTACATTCTATTTAGCTTATCATGTAACAATAAAAGTGATTCAGGGTGTTTTCTTGAGAATGTATTCCTGGGCTTATTAATCTTTTTTCATTTGCACATACAGTTTTTAAGGGATGAAAAAAATCCAGTTTTCTCTTTGCTAAATTGTTTCCATTGCAAAAGAAGAAATAACTCATTGTCCCTAAAATAGAGGGAATTAATTTAGGGCTTTTTTTTACAATTAATAAGGTTTAAAATGTAATCTCTGAAAAATTAGTGTGTATTTTCCAGAGATATTCTTGGAGAACGCTGAATTTAATAACTGAGTTAAAAGTCTTTGAGAAAATGCCAAGAAAACCAGTAAGAGTGAATATTTATGAACTTCTTACTGAACACAGGAAATACTGAAAACTTTATGTATATCTCGTGCTTTGAAATATGAATTAAGAAATTGTATGTGGGGATGAAAGCAGGATTTCTTTTAGGTTTTTTTCCTCCATATTTTTACTCGAGAGACTGAATATCCTTGTAAGTATTTAGAGAGCTTCATTTTACACTGTGTTATTTCCAAACCTGGATCAATCTTGACAACAGCAAATCTACAATATATTTATTTCATCACTGTTTCTCTGAGTGTATATAATCATCAAAATAGAATTAACCTTTGCTAATTTTAGCCAAATCATTGCATATATTTAGGTTTATGTTTGGGCCTTAGGTGCCTCAACGTCAAATCCTTTTTCTGAGACAATGTCTTGTTGAGCTTCTCTCTCTGATCGAGTTATAAGGATGCAGCATAGGAGATGACATCAAAAGCTTTATGAAATTGAGGAAGAACAAACACTCTTCTTGTGCATTGAAACAGTCTTCTCTTTTTGCAAGACCACAAGTCAATGCTCCTTGCCTTGGCTAACCCCATGCTCATTTTTTTCCAACTGCCTTTTTTTCATATCTACATCATAATAATTTTCAGGGACCTCTCACATATAATCTTGCTAAGAACTGATATGATACTGACTGGGCTGCAGTTTCCAAAGTCTTCTGTCCTTGCAAGATGCTCATACTCTCTTGTAAGGACATGCCAGGACAGGGTTTTTGTTAATTTTGGGGTTGGGAAGGAGGAGCATATTCCCCCCACATCTCACTCAGACATGTTCCCCCAAAATTTCAAAGCAGATTTGCTATGTCTACTCTCTTTTCTGCTCTGTGAGATATCCCTCTGCCATGCAGTCAAAACTGCTTCAAGAATCATACAATCCTACCACTGCTGAGCTATATAGGTATCAGAGAAATTCCATTTAGGAGATGTCATTGCACACTTCTTTGTAATATCAAAAAAATGACAAAGGTACCCAAAGAATCTGCCACTGTTATTGCACAGGATGAAACACAATACTTGTTTCTGTAGCTACATGTCACAATCCACTCAGATAAAACTTGAAATGCTTCCCAGTTAATTTTTCTGATACCTGCTCCTCAAGCCTTGCCCTTTGGGATCACTCACCTGTCACTAAGGATAAAGGCACTATTATGGCATTGTCCAGGTTTCCAGAACTAGGATGGTTATAAAAGACTCCTTAAGTCATTTTGGCTCTCAACACAGTGTCATTCCAATAGTGTCACTTTTATTGGTATGAACAAGATATAAGGATTTCTTAATCACAAGCTTTGCCAAAGGACAAGTCACTCCTATATTTGTTGGTAGTCTCTGGAGGGACTACCACTCTGAAACTGAGTTGGCTATGCTCACTCTTTGCTGACAGCTGATAAGAACTTCCATGATTCATGATTTTGTTCTTGATTTGCTATACTTCAATGGAATCTCTCTGGGCATCATTCAGGTGAACAACTTTAGCCTCTATTCCTATTATTATTGGTGAGACTTGTTTCTCAGTCAAGGAGGATCTCTGCTTTTTACACTGAAAAATCTGAGTTAATATTACCCAAGCATTTTGCTTTGGTTGGTTATGGTTCATGAATCAAGTCATGAGAGGCTTATATTCACCCAATTTTATGCCAGCCTGAGGAACTGAATTTGATTTGGAAACACTCCCTCAGATGGATGTGGTAAAGTTATTGAACTTGGAACTGTTTGTCTGAGGGTTGGTTGTCGTTGTTTTTGACCTCAATTGCATTTTCAGTTTTCCAAAGTACTTTCTTCATCTAATACATCTGTGTTCTGCTGGGGAAAATGTCAATGAAACCATGTGGCATCTCAGTTTGATATTCATAATGTTTTGTATCTGATTCTCATGTAAAGTGTATTTAGATTGAGCTGTTTTAACTGGCATCTAACACTGAGGAATGACCTTTTATTTCTTGAACAACTTTATAATAATTTAGTTGCAGTTTACACCAGCTAAACAACTAAAGAAATACTACATGTTTGAAAACATTATTTCCCTAGAGAATTTGATCCAACACAATAAAGTAAAAGCAAATGACTTGCAAGTAACTTGAAAAGAGGAAAAATATCCGTCTTTATCTCTTTGTGCATGAATTTGTTTATATTTCTTTTATCCTTTGCATGACATTTTATAATCTTGAGGAATACCTTAGTTTTTGCTCCTCTGTATAAACTTTAAGACTATGGATGTGCAGGTAAATCTAAGAGGCAAAAGTATTCACAGAAGACATTAAGCACAAACAAACTACATTAACATAATTTTATCTCCCCAAAATGCTGACAGATTTTCAGCCCTGACTTGAGGGCTTTTGTGATAATTTTAAATGTATTTCTTACAAGTTTGGAAGTATAATATTCTCACTCTTTGGCCTTTGGTAGGCAAAAGACATATTTTCACAAAAACTGTTGTAAACAGGTGTGTCTTGAGTTAGACATATCCATATCCAAAGACTCAGTGTATTAAAAGCTCAGGATATTCATGCAATAAAATTATAAGTCTAATGATGTTGGAAGCTGTCAGAATAGATTTCTGAAGGGGAAATCATGCCTGCCCAAGCTTGACTGTCTTCTACTACAAAGTGTCATGCTTGGTGGATGAGGACAATTATTATTTTTAATTTTGCCTTTAGTCTCCCATCACCTATGGGACTGATTGATGATGTACAGTCTAAAAGAGCAGCGAGGTGGCCTGAAAACTGGCCAGACTGGTGGGTTCCAAGGGCTGTGACCAGTGGCCGCCAGTTTCTCATGATGTAATCAAGGGGTCAGTGCTGAGAACAGTTTTGTTTAATTTCTTCGTTAATGACCTGGACAAACAGTGCAATCTCAGCAAGATTGCATATGAGACATAAGTAGGAGGACAAGTGTACAAACAAGTAATTTTTAGAAGCAAAAGAGAACAAGAAAAATAATGAAAGCATTGTAGTTTTAACTGTTCAAAATTTTGATTATTTACAACTCATTAGTAATAACCCTCTTTTTTCTTTTCCTGTTTCACATCAGATGAATTTTAAAAGTATTGAGATTAATGATCAAATCACAACTTCAAAGATAACACTTTCAAAATTAATATAAGATACTCAAGGTACTTATTCTGGAACAGAAGTTAGTGTCCTAAAGTTTGAATGTGTAAATTCCAGATATACAAGTTAATTTACAAAATAAATTTTATCTATTATACGTAGATTTTTTAAATCTTAAAATCAAATGTAATTGTTACAATCTTCTTTTACCTGGTCAGTTTTTCAGAATATTTTTCTCTTGCATGACGTTTCTCACTTTAAAAATGTTTGTAATGAAATCATATAAAGTAGTCAAGTCATTCATAATCTATAAAAATAAATATCAGTAAAATTCTCTAAGTTCCCCAAACCTGAAGATTGCTTGTTACAGATCAGTGGTGAGAAGTTCTGAACCATTTTTGATTTTGATGGTATCTGTGATGAAGTCATAGAAGCTTACTCCTAGAGTTTCATGAGAAAGTTTAGAAAAAATAATTCTTCTACCTATTTATGTAATTTGTCAGAACTGTATTGTGTTAGAACCAGGATTGTTGGGTGGAGGGGTTTTTGTTTTTTTTTTTTTTTTTTTTGTTAATATTCTCAATATTTCTCTATCAGGAAGAATAAAAGTCCCTGAGCTAAGAAAGAAAATTGCCCTCTAACTGTGAAGAAATATTCTACACATGGGGACACTGCACAAAATATTGTGTTTGACATCACAGTAGAGAAAATTAGGGAATATTTCAAACTTTATGACAAAAAAAAATAAGAATGAATCTCGTCTTGACTAGCTGGAGGGAAATTCAAAAGATAAGTAATGGAATAATTATCATGACAATGCTTATTAGGAAAAAATTGCCCTCTTAAAGGGAAAACTTGCTTGTTCCTTCAGAGTTTCTGATAGCCACTACAAGCAAATATATTTCATTTAAAATATTGTCCTTCTCCCCTTTGAAATGAGCTTTATATTTTCTTGCTTTCATAAAGAACTAAGTTGAATTTTACTGCTTCATAATGAGCAACATTTTTTGTATGAAGACATATATATCACCTGCTTGGTCAATCTTAAGAGCTGGGGTGTTTAATTCCAGAAAGCAAGCATGCTTTTTGGTTTTGTACTTTACAGCATTTGTTTTCATAATAAATATGTCATGTTATAACCTCTTGTTTCAGAAACAACTTGTCTCCAACAATGAAATTTTCTGCTTTGAAAATGTCTCTGCAGAGTGAATTTTTGGATTTTTTTTGACCATTCCCTGAAGGACTTCCCTGTCCATCTGGTGTTGTGACTTAAACTTCCATTCCTTTTATATAGTTCTGAAATCCCTCTCTCAGTGACTAAAACTTCATAAGTTTTTGTACTGTCAAATCAATTTCTCAGGAACCTGCTGAACTGAACCTGACCTTCCATCAGTTTTAGGAAGCAAAATGGCCACAGCATTACCTGTATTGGGGAAGTATTAAGTTAAAATAAAGAAGGTAAAAAGATGCAAGAAGTGCTACAAGCATTTTAATGAAATAGTACAACTTACTAAGACATTTTAGAATAAAAAAAAAAAATCCTTATTCTCTTTCCCTTTTTAGGCCGTACAAGAAATACATGTTACTTTATTTTTTTTGCTTGCAGATATTCAATACATGATTAATTCAATTTATCCTTAAAAATAGGCCGGTAGAACAATCGTTCTCCTTTTAGATGCAAAATAAGTACCATATTTTATCATCCTACGGATTATATTCTTGAATCTTTGTTACTCCAAAGCAGCTGGAAACTTATTATTTGAGGAAATGAAGTGGAAGCATTGATTATACCATAACACGGACTGTGTTTTGAGGCTGGCTTCCTTCCAAGAGTGATAAGTAATGCTAACATTAGTTGAAAGCCTTGTTGACTTGAAGAGCATCCTCAGGAAATAATTGCAGAAAACCAAATAATTTATATTCTTTTCATTACCAAGTGTATGATGAGTGACTTCCTTTAATCTCAAGCTATTATGATATGTTGAAATTTCAAATAACAAAATTACCCAACTTTTCATCTTCAGCAAGTTATATGAAGTTAATTCTTAAAACTCAGTTTTGATTAGGCTCTTCTAATTCACTGAAATGTGATATTTTTTTGAAAGTCTTAGAATTAAATGGCAGAAAAAATAAAGTAGTAACTAAGTTACTAGGTTTTTCAAGGTTAAATCTCCAAACTATGCAAATACCTGACATTAAAGGAGGAAAGCCTTAAAATAGCAAACTGGTTCATTAGTGTGTGATGAATTATTTCTATCTCGTAGACACAAAGCAAGGGAAAGATTTTACTTTTATTTTGGTTAGAAATTCAGCAGGAAATAAACACTAGCAAGAACTTCAAATTATAGATGGTGAAATCCATGGATGAGACTGGGACAAAGAAAACTCACAAGAAGAAATCTTGTAATGGAAGCAGCTGAACAAGTTAGATCCTGTACTAGAATTGGTAATTAAGCTTCAGCATTATGATTGTACAATAACAACTGGGGATTTACAGTAAAGTTGGCTCCTGGGCTTCAGCCAGAGGCTCATTTGTGTCTTTTGCTGAATTTAAATCAGTTGTTCTGCAAAGGAACATACCATAGTTCACAAAATTTGTTAATTTAGAGTGGCAATCTGTCATGCATAATTCTACAACAGCTAATACAGTACATACCCTTGCTGAACCCTTTGCAAGCTTGTGTGGTAACTGCAGTGGTTGGCTGAAAGTTGCTGCTGAGTTTTCTTTTGTTCTGAAGTTGAAAATATTTTTTTAAATACAAAGATATACATAATTCTGATTAGTAAAAGTGAAATCTGTATTGATACTAAACTTGTCACTCCAGTGGTGATTTAAATGAAAGAAGTTTCTCAGTAGAAAGGAAAATTGAAGTTTATAGAGCGAATGCTGGATTTTTTTATTTTTTTTTTTTCTCTTGATAGATCAGCATATAAATTACAAGGTTTGGACAAAGTTTACTTTTGTCTCTGAGTTTCTCCCCTGACATCTCCAAGATTAGAATCCTCCTATAAATTTGTGGTCTCTCTTTCTGAGTATAGTACAAAATCCCAGAAGGACAGTGCTCCGTACTTGTGTTGTTATTTTGATAAAGTACAGGCATTTTGTAATGTCAGTTAACTCTCCTGACAAGCTGAGCCAAAACACTGCCACAGAAAATGTAGGAAGCAGATTGTCTTTTTGCAGGAGAAACTACTTTACATTCTACAAGCGCAAATTAGCTTTAAAAGTATTGTAGTAAAAATATTATTAGGACTATTTAGATCAGGGATACTACAAAATGTTATTTCAAGATGCAGGTGTTGTTTCTTTATTCTCTACTGGGATGTAGGGTTTTTTTGAAACAGTGTGGATCATATAGAATAATATACTATTTTTTGAGTAGCTTTACTGGTTCATACTGTTCAGCATGCATAAGGACAATACATTTTTTTTAATCTGAAAGTGAGGAAACTTATAAATTAGCATCATAATTGGTGGGACTCTCGTACTGCTCAGACAAGGTGTCAGGATTAACTGAAATCAGTCAACTTAAGAAACAAGTGGTGTCTCTTCATATTTTATAAATGGTGGTGATTGACTTCGTGGGGAGAATACAGTCAAGTTTATAGAAAAAAACTTGTACTGTGTCAAGGGAAGAGAATCATCAGTATATTCAGCTGTCATGCTTACCATCCCTTTTTAGGTTAGGAGACAGGGCAAAGAGTAATGGCTTTAAACAGAAAGAGGGTGGATTTAGATCATTCATTAGACAGAAATTCTTTACTGTGAGGGTGGTGAGGCACTCGAACAGGTTGCCCAGAGCAGCTGTGGGTGCCCCAGCCCTTGAAGTGTTCAGGGTCAGACTGGATGGGACTTCAAGCAACCTGGTCTAGTAGAAGCTGTTCCTGCCCATGGGAGTAGGAAAACAGATGATCTTTAATATCCCTTCTGACATAAACTATTTGATGATTCTTTGATTTTTATTTCTTCCATTTTTTTTCTTCTATTAGATGAGAAACAATATCTTGTGATGGTTCTAACAATGTCACACAAAAACCACAGAAATTACCACCTGAATTATTGTCAGTGGTGTATGCAAGAAGTCAGAGTTATATTCTCCTACTTGAAGACCACATTTTTTTCTTAAGTCCATATTTTGCTCCTTGCATTTTAAAACATTTATCAATTTCTCTTTGGAGTCAGAAGAGCATTGAAAACACTGTTTTTACCTAAAAATAGAACTGGTGTTAGGATTTGTGCATTTAGGGCTATTCTGTGTCTTTCTAAGGTTTGCAGGTGTTTATTGGTCTGAGTTTTTATCTATGGATTTCAGCAATTAGATGTAATTGCCAATCAAAATATTAGAAGATACATCTGATGAGCATGGCACAGATGCTTTATGTGTGATTCCAGTAATATAAATCAGTATTTATGAGGCACTCTATAAAGAATCTGTTGCATGAATGTATTTTTCTAAGAATAACAGGCATAAATCTCATTTTGACCTTGAGTTTGGCATTCAGAAGATGGTGTCTATGTACATCCATGTTTATTTAATCTCTCCACCCAGTTCCCAGTTTGGGATCTATGTATTTCACACAATCTTAGTGCAATGAGAAACAGATGGACACTAATTATCCCTTAATCCCCCAGGTACCTGAGTTTCTACATAGGAACCACCTAAGCACGCACAGACTACAGATACCTGGTGCTCACTACAGTTGAGCTGAGATTTCAAAATGTGCTGCATAGTGTAAAAGGAGCTACAGCTGCAACCAGTGTATTATAACCTTCCTGCTTAATTCCCTTCCATTGAATAAACTAAGTTCAGTCTTGGGACATGAGCAAGTAGAGTAAATAAACGTAATTTAAATGTTAACTGTGGATACTAGAACCTAACACATGCCTCAGCTTTAGGCTGAAATGACAGCCCTGTCCTGGCAAAAGAGTTCAAAGACCTTCAGTTCTCCTAACAGAGTAATGAAATCCTTTATGAGGTACACAGAGACATTTGCCCCATACCATCTGAGATTTTCTATGTGAATTTCAGTGTGAATTGATGAGACATATTTATTTGCGTGTTTGGGTCAATTTCCACTTTATGTACAAAATTTTATTGTTGAATCACTTATCCCCTAAAACAAACTTCTCTTGGATTACATAATTAAAAATATTAAGACTAGGAGTGTTTCCCTACAGAAAAATCTTACAGTCATTTTTAGGGTTATTTTGATGTTCTGCACATTTTTGCTTTTGATAATTTTTGAATATTAATTTAATAATAATTTTAACATTTAAAACCTCCCCAACATTTTAATGACTCATTCAGGTGTTTTTTTTTTAATAAACCAGTTTGTCTTGAAGACAAATTGTAGAGGAAGGACTTTCTAATTGCTGGACATAGTCCCCCAAGATTTCATCTTGTAGTTTTCTTCAAATGAAATTCTAGCTCTTTAAAACAGAATCTTTTTTGATTCATATCATAATATTTAACATTCCAGTTTTCATCAAAAGAGCACTTTTGTAATGTCTGTCCTAATCCTTTCCAAATACTGTCTTTTGATACGTGTTATGGCTTGGTCTTACTGCATTCAAAGTGGATTTCTTTCTGCAAAGCTAAGGTGGAATATGCAGAAGCATAACCTCAAAAAACACAAATAGTATTAATGTTATTTCCTAATGCTCTGTCCTCAACACTGCAAGTTTCATTGTAAAAGTCTGTTGTAATTGGATCACACTGCTGTGTGTATAACCAATTTGCCACTTCTGCTAATCAACCTATTCACTTTCTTTTGCTTCCCTGAGAATGAAGCCAAGGGCCCTGCTCTTTTGTCAGCATGCCTGGGGGTTTAGGCAGAAGGCTTAATTAATGTCTTCAGCTGTGATCTGGAAAATGCTCTCTCTTACAGACAATTTGGATAGATCCCTATGATTCAAACAATGTAAAACTGAGAAATCTCTAAAGGCTGAAAGTTCCAAGTCAGAAACGTAACTGAGAAATCATTATCCTGAGAATGAACAAAACTCCTTTTTGTTTTTGTTTTTGACCTTTAGAAGTTCATTAGTTTCTTAAATATCTTAATTATATTAGACCTTGAATATCTAGTATTCTTGCTTGTAATCCTATTGGGTTTTCCTGTACAAATAAGAAACTATTTTTACTAAGTTTTAGTGGGCAAAGAGTCTCTATAGAAGTAGAATCCACATTTCCCCGTGCATATGCATAGGGATTTCAGAAATTTCCCAAGCACCTTTGCATTTCATTTTTTCCTTGCCAAAAGGTTTAAATTTTTTTTATTATTCAGTCATTTTTGAATCTTCATCTAGTGTACATTTTGGAAATGTATTTAAAAATTTATTTTACAAATCGCTGTATTGTCTAAGGATCACAATGTCTTGAGAATTTGCTATGTGTGCCTACTTACATGTTTATTAGGCCTCTAGCTTTATTCAGTCTTCCTTCTGTATCTTGGAATAATCTTTGGTAAATTCAATGCTTTACTTCTTTGGGTTTTTTTTTGGTTTTTTTTGGTTGTTTTTTTTTTTACAAAAATGAATGTCATTCCAAACTGGTTGTGATATAGTAAAAATAAAAAATATGTTATTACAAAACCAAATCATTATCATAGAAAACTGGAAAACTGAACAACTATCTGCTTCACTTTTTTTATATTTTGGTTTTCTACTTCTTTAACACAGGAACGAAGGGTGAATTTGGTAAGACTCTCTACAGTTAATAAATTAACCTTTTTTAGACTGAGATAAGCCTTTAAAGATAAAAGATACCTACAAAGGATGTCTTGCCCTCCTGTGCCTTCATGTTTCATACTGTTTTTGAGACCAGAAGGCACCATTCCTAGACAATGCAGGAACATTTAGAATTTAGTTTTATTAACTTTATGCCATTTGTGTTTTGTATGATGATGGAGTACACAAAAGTTAGGAGAAGCAGAAATAGGATCAGTATTTATTTCTGGAGGTCCGTAGCTCTCTCCAGCTTTTCAGACAACATGACTTCTGCACCTCAATTTCTGGTCTGTAAAACAGGGCTAACAACACATCCCTGTCTCACAGAAGGTCTTCAGCTACATACTTCAAATGATTGTGTGTGTTGTTGGACAACATAAGCAAATAAGAGCATCAGGCAATGCGGGTATTAATAAAAATTACAGAAGTATTACTGATTCTTATTTGCATGAAGTGTTCTATATTTAGTATACTGAGATCACCCATTAATATTCAATGCCCTCTGTTATTATTACAAATATTACTTCATTTCCTGTCTTGAAGATCAGGCTTGTAGGCAACATTCTAAGCTCATCCTTCTCTTATAATTTATTTCCTTTGTGTTTTGAGACTGATGAGCTATAAATTGCTCATGAGATCTAATGGGTTTTCTAATCAGAAGCTGTAAAGAATACAGCCTGGCATTATTTTATTGCTTTGCTAAACAGTTTTACTAATGAGGCTACTAATACAATGTTTCCATTGAAAGATGAAACTTGTGATGATATTTCTCCTGATTGGGAAGAAGGATAAGCAGTTTTATTGTGAATTGTTTCTAGCAAATATCTCCATCCTTTAAGATGTTTTGTGGGCAGGACCACTAACACTAGAAATATGTAAGTAAGCAGTAGCTCTGCCAAAGTCGGATGGAAAACCAGGGAAGATCTAATTCACCCTTCTTGTATTGAATATTTCCTTGCAAAATAATTAAAGTATGCTCTGACTCTCAGCAAATGTATTTATAGCATCATAATATAATACTTGTTACAAAAATGCATTAGGAATGCAGCATCACATCCTATAACACTTTCACAGGACCTGCTTTTTTCCTTTGAGAAGCGAATAAAGTTTGATCATAAAGACAAGCATGCAAAGTGTACCATGCTTTGCAGAACTGACTTTCTGGAGTGAGGTACCCTATGACTTGCCTTCCTTTCTCTATGAGAAGTTTGGTTTAGTTTTGGTTTGTTTTTTTCTCTATCCTCCATGAGAATTAATCATTATCCTCTGCAAAAATTAATCTAAATATTTCTGATTCTCTTGTGCATGTACTGCTGTGCAAATGTGGGAGAAAGAGAACCCCATCACAGACATAGAATTGCACAAGTTTAATATTCAAGTCTCTGATCTTGGTTAAGGTGACTTAAGAGGACTGTGGTCTCCAAGGTGATGCGCTTTTTTTGCTTTTTATTTAAAAAAAAAAAATCCATCTCAACAACTTATTTTATGTAACAATTCATAACTAGTTTGACTCCAGGCACCTCTTGGATTTCCAGAATAAGTGG
>VZTB01003250.1:0-40337 GCA_013397245.1 Thryothorus ludovicianus | reverse complement strand
TGGATTTCCAGAATAAGTGGCAAGTCCTACCTGGTTCTCATGCTTTTGAAGTATGGCAAGAAATGGAAAAAGCTTTCCCAACCAGTTTGGGTGGCTAAGAAATAATGATGGCAGAGTGTTGGAACTTTGACTCACTTGCCTGGCAGTAGATGTATGGTGCAAGGTTGAGGAAAATATCTGTACAGTGAAAAAGATTTTGAACTTTATTTTGCCTTTTGTAATTGTAGAAGTTGACTAATATTGCTTTCTGATGTAGCTTCAGGTCTTGGTTTAAAAGATAAAGAAGTGTGTTTTATGAGTTAGCTCTTTTCCTCTCATCCTTTAGAGGAATGTGGAGTGGAGAATGGACTACCACCAGTAGAGTTTTTTAAAGTGATGTAAATTTTTCATGTTTTTTTGAAAATTATCCAATTTTTCATGCAGGTATGCATATTGTTCCTTAGCCAGAAGAGAAGGTAGAGTCTGAAAAATTTGCTCTTCCCATTATTCTTCTCAGCAGAACACATAATTTATTGGCATGCAAGCCAATGTGACCTGTGTCATTTCCACTAGATACAATGCTGAACACAAAATTTCCAATATTAAAATAGAAAATATCATTTGTATTTTAAAATGTGAAGACTCATTCCATGCCAGAAGTATAAGTCTCACTCCTCATAAGTGAATGAGACTTATAAGTGAATGAGACAGTATAAGTGAAATGAAATCATCAATCTAAATTTATTTATTCATTTGTGAGTTACTTTTTTGGTTCAGGTTAGGAAGCTAAGTGATTATTTCACAGAAAAAAATCTCAGATTTTCCATAAGGGTTAGTATGATAATTCAAGATATTTAATTATGATATATATGTTGTTTTTTAATGAAAGAAATTGATTACTTGTGCCCTGTGTCTCATCCATTTCAACAGCCAGAATACTGAATGGTCATTTCTCATAATTCAGGTATCTCTCACTCCTACTCACTGTCCTCTTGCGTAAATTTTATCTTTTCAGAAGCTCCTGCCTTTACAGTCTTAGAGGAAATTCTAGTAATTGTTCATGTCTCCCTTACCTCCCCCATTAGGACACCCTGAAAAGGCAATTAAAAGAAAAGGAAATCATATGCCAACCTTGAGATATTAGTTTTACACCAGCTGAGGTCCAGTAATTGACTTGAAATAGCCCAGCAAATGGACATAATTTGAATAGCAATGACTTAGAAAATGTGTACCAAGCCTGAGCTGTTACTGTCAGTGGGGCAGATATGTACGTTGAAAATCTTGTCAAATAAAGACTTGCTTTTGTCTAATTTGACTAAAATAACTAATTATGCTTTTGTTAAAATTTCTGTGAGCTTGATTTGACTAGAAAAAAATAAGGATTCAGTTTATATAAAGTGAAAATATTTCAATGTTGTTTGGTCCCAATACAAATCCTGACATATATAAATACTATTGTTTTAAGACTTCCAAGAAATACATTTATTGCTACTAAGCATTTCATTTTGTTAGCAAGATCAGCTAAATTTTCCAACGTTATTTATTTTTACAAATTAACAGTGACTATGTTTGCACACCCAAGTTGAAAAGAATTAGAAAATACTATTTCCAGTTTATTTTCAAAGTATTTGATTTTTATTCAGTCATATCTGGTTTGCAGTTTGCAATGAAAAATAGAAAAATATTGAAAAAAATCCAAACCGAAAACCAAACCACCCCTGTACTCAAGAGGAATTTGTGGAGTTTTATTGCTTGTTTATGGGCATGTATTTCAGTTTTGGAAGTAGCTAAAGCCTTCCTATTTTTACATTTGCTAACTCTTTTTTCATGGATTTTAAGGAAGCCTCTGTGGAGGACAAAAGAAATAATTAAAACAGATTTTGGCCAAAATGTGAATGCTGTTAACTGCTAAAATTTTAACCTAACTCTGTAGAAGATCAGGATCATTTCTTCTTTCCATTTTGTAAATAAAATTTGATAATTATATGTGAAGGTAAGACTAGGTTAAATTAATTTTTAAACAAATTAATTTTAAATTAAAGAAATTATTTTTTTAAAACTTTTTTCAGACTTAAAATATCAGATGGGAGATACCCCCAAAAAACAACATGTCGTTGAGCACAACAGTTACTTTTTTTTTTTTTATCCTAGTAACTGATTTGCTGTTTTAGTTTTGTTTCTCTGGAATTGTCCAGAGAACCTCAAAAATGAATCACAGAAATTTGTGTGATGTTTATTATGCTCCTTCAACCTTCCCAGTTTCTATCACTTAATGATTGATTCAGACATTGCAACGTGAAGATTTAGGTGGCTTGTTTTCATCTTTTCTTGTAGCCATATCTGTTGTAGCAGTAGATGTTCTGCTTCCTTGTGTTAAACTCAAATCCTTTCTTAAACTGTGTAGACTGCTGTGTACCCCCATTAAGTCTCTTAGGTCAATTATATGTTTTATAAACCCCTTCCCAAAAAAACCAACATTATTCCCATCCCCCTCCACACACATATCCTCTACCCTCCCCCCACAACAAAAAAACCACAAAACTTAATAGTTTTAAATCTGTTGACTTTGTGCTTCCTTAGCAATTTCACATGTGTTAGAGCAGAAAGGAAAGAGGAGCCCTACATTTCTTTATATGAGATGTATTTTATATCTGAACATAGCCAGCCTTTCAGACCCCGTTTATCTTTCCCCACTCTTCTTGATATCAGTTTTGGTTCCAGTCTTTTTGCCTCTTTCCTTTCTTGTATCTAAAAATCTTAGATTTCTCAGAAAGAGTAAGAGCCCACTGAAGTATCTGTTGCAGATTCCCCACTGGAAATTTAATTGCATCAAATGCCTGTATAAGCATTTTTGCAAACTTATAAATTTATGTAATATGACTTGGATTTCATGTGTTATAATAGCAGGGTATTTTTAAATAAGGGAATGCATTTTTGTTATTCTTGTTCTAAAATATATTTTTGAAAAATATATATAAGACACAATCCTGTGCTTTATATCTCCACTGAAAGTACGTAGTGGGTACAAATGTGTTTGAGCTATCTTAGTACATCACTGATTTTGATAACAGCCTGTAAAGATCTGGTCACTTAGAACTGATTTAGAGATGCACTTATTTACTCAATTTTCCTGTTTAGATTTCCTGCCAGGACTAATTTGGCGTGGTTTTATATGGTGACTTTTACTTCAGAAATGTCTCTTTATAATGAAATTTATGCAAAAGATTACACAGCAGTTTGCCTTAGTCTGTAGAAATTTCCATTTCTCTGGATGGTTGTTCGCAGAAGTTTCCTTTGGTATGTCTTGGTGATGCACTTAGTGAGAGCAGCAATGTATTTCCTCAGTCAGTGTGTAGAACTCTTGGACTTGAATGAAGACTGTAGCCTGCAGAAAGAAAGTAATCAAGGGACAAAGCTATTTTTAAAATCAAGGAAGAATTGATTTACATTTCAGTTTAGTCTCACTGTTTCCTTGTTCTTGAGAGGGCAATATCTTCTTAATATTTTCTGGTGACAAATTATGAGTATTAGTTATCTCAGAGAATTCTTTGGTAAATAAATAAACTTCTGCAGGAAGAACCAAATATAGCATTAAGGTACACATTTACAAACCAGAAACTTTGTAATAAATGGTTGTGACTGTAAGCTAATATTTTTAATATTAGTTAATTTATTAGCAATAATAAATACCATACACTTGTAAATTGATTTAAACAACAGCATGATGACATAGATGATACAATTCTGAAATACCAACCTGTTGAATTCTTCATAAAAGGACAATTAAGTTTTGTCAAAGGACTTATTTACCCTACAATGTTTTTAAGTAATACACTTGCCAAATAAGATACTGATTGTTTCTGTGAAGTTTCACAGGTTGTTTAAGAAAACCTGACTGTTCCTTTTAGGTGCAGCTGTAAATGTCAGTCTAATACACAGTTGTTTTTTTCACTGATAAGTACTGCCCAAGAGTCTCTAATGCAGGTGCAAAATCCAGTTTCAAGAAAATGCAGATCTTTATACAAGAACAAATACATGAAAAAATCCATAAATTCACCTTGATCCAGACTGATTTTACCACAAATGTTTATCAGTGCATTTCTGAAAATACAAAGTGCTGTCAGCTTCATTTGGAGTCATGTGGGGGACCTAAGGAATAAGACTTAGTACCACGCCATACTTGTTTATATTCATAAAATCACTGCAGCTGAATATTTGCAGTGGGTGGAATGTAACTCTGGTGGTCATCTGGTCTAATTCCCCTGCTCAAAACAGGGCCAGCTAGAGTAGACTGCTCAGTCAAGTTTTGAATATTTCTAAGGAGACTCTAAAAGACCTCTGGGCTACTTCTTGCAGTGCTTTGACACACTCAGAATATTTTTTTTTTCTTATATTTAGATGGAATTTCTTATATCTCAGCTTGCACCAATTACCTCTTTTCTAGTCACTAGGTGTCACAAAGAAGGCTCTGGCTCAGTCTTCCTCCTCCCTTTTATCACATATTTATGGTCATTACTAAGAGCCTTTGCTTCAAGGCTTCTCCAGGCTGAACAGTACAGCTCTCTCAGAGTCTTTTCCTATGACAAATGCTAAGATTCCTTCATCATTTTTGAGGCTCTCTGCTTCAGTAGGTTGGTGTCTGTCTCATACTGGGGAGCCCAGAACTGGTCCTAGAAGTCCAGATGGTTCTTGCAAGGCTAGGTACACCTGTTGGTCATACTCTTCCTAATCGAGCTCAGGAGATTTTTTGACCTTGACCTGGTAAGCTCCCTCTGAATGGCAGCATAACCATTAGATGTATCAACAAATCCCTGCATCCATGCTGTTGTCCAGGTCATTAATGAAGGAATTAAACATTGTTGGTCCTGGTACAGATCCCCAAGGTACTCTCCTAGTGGAATGGCTTCCAGCTGGGCTTTGTGCCACTGATCACAACGCTTTGAGCGCAGCTGTTAAACAGTTTTTAGTTCACTTAATTGTCATTTTATGTAAACCATTATTTTGTATATGAGGATATCATGGGAGACAGGGTCAAAACCTTAAGATAAACACCTACTGCTCTTTCCTCATCCACTGAGTTAGTAATTTCATTGTAGAAGGCTGTCAGTTTAGTCAGACATTTCTTATTCATAAATCCATTCTGACAAATCCTGAACTCTCATCAATTTGCAGCTGCTAAAGTCATTTTAAGAGTGCATGTTTTCAGCACCATCTATATATTTAGGATATCGGTGTTTATTCTAAATGAACTAAATTGCATAAAATAGTTCAAGAATTGTCTATAAAAATGCTGTTCCTCTATGTTTTTGACTTTGATAAAATGTCGCATGCTGGTTTTTTCCCTTTAAAAAGAAAAACATAAAACACTCTGTATCAACAAAATTACACTGAACAGTAGCTTTACCACAGTAATATAGTATGTATTAACGAACTTTATCACATTATGTAATATTTCAAACTAAATAAGGTGAAAATATGACTCAGGGAAGTTGACAGAATTTCCCTCCAAGCACATTTCTAATGTAACATCAGCAGGGAAGAAGGCCATCTGTCCATGTGTTTTTCTGTTTCTTTGGAAAACAACCAGTCCCTGTCCTTGTAGAGTCTGGCAAATCTCTGATATAAAATGGAGTAATTTAACAGATTGAATGTTTTTGTGCAATTCAAGAGACTAGAATTACAGGGAAGGCAACTGTCTTAGCAGTAAAATCAGTGTATGCCCTGTCCCCGTGAAATAATAATAATAGAAGTACTTAAAGCTTGATAGTTCTTTAAATGTTAATGCATATAGTAAAGCCTTAGCTAAGGCAATATCATCTGCTGCATGTACTTTTAAAGCTCTTTATAAGTATATTCCCTGTAAGTATTTTCCCTGAGCCAGGAAAGAATATAGGTTGTTTTTCATCTCTGCAGTACTTTGGTACTTTAAGTCCTATATTTCCTGAAATGTGCTCTCTTCAGAAGACATTGAAAATTATGCTCATATGTGGTACCTACAGTTAGTATATTAACACCTGAAGTTATATCAAGAATTAATTTGAACTGCAAAACTGAAGAACTTACACAATTTCTCTGAATAGACAAATTGGTTAAATGCAAAATTCTCATTTGAGAATTTTGCCATCAATCTGTTTATGGTAGAGGCACTCAATACCTGTGGATTTTCTCACCAAAGATTGCCTCCTTGAGTTCTCACTGTTTACAAATCCCTGAAGATTTACAAGAATGTCACATATTGCAACTCATGTGACTAAGGTTTTTCTTAATGAAGAAATCTTCTGTATTTCACCTCTGTCTATATTTTGTTTTCCTATGCTTGAAATTAGTTCTTTTACAAATCTTGGCATGCATTGATATTTTGATACATATAATTAATTTTGATTAGCTGGGAAAGATTGTGCTTTGCCTAAGTGATGTGGAAGAGGCCATTGCTGAAGATATTGGCTTAAGGTTCTGTGATCTAGATTGTAATGAAAGGTAGATTAATTAATTGTTCTGACTTGAAAATACATCTATATGGCAATTCAATTTTTTGTCTTTTGTCAAAGCAGTAAGATGATAATTTCATAAATTATACTGGACTCAGGCTGTTGAGAGAAATTGCTTTCCCTGCTTAGCAGCTTTTGACTTACAGATCCATCATTGTTCTTGGATATCCTTGGTTTCATGTGCTGCTGTTGTGACATATAGGGAGAGAGATTACACTATGTAATATTTAATTTTGCTCTCCAGACTATATAGAACTTCATAGGTTTACAACAATGCCATTTATTTATCAGAAGATGAGAGTAAACCAATTTTAAATTAATGCACTATGTTCCTCAAGGAAAAGACTAAGGGAAGCAGCAATCTGTTCTTGTGGTTTCAGGACCCTGTAGAGAAAATTCAATTCAGCAAGGATATCAAAAATGCCAGAAATATTCTGGGAAGGTCTGAGCATGACAGGAGATCTTACAAATAATAAATTAAGAGAAAAGGAGAAAACTACATTTAGCTAGTTATTCTTCAGAGATTTGAGCACAAAGCAAAAGCCCAAGAATCCCTCTTAAAAAGGAACAACACAGATGAAAAATTAACAAGATTTTTCAGGTACTGAAATTTTATTAAAATTTTTCAAATTTGTGTTTTTTAATCTTTCTGAAACAGACTCACACCTTATTAAAAAAAAAAAAGAAATGCACTACATATTAGGAATTCATAACATTTCAGTTTATGAATTTATGCCTCGGAGAGAACCCAAAGAGGCATTCAAAGTATGGTATATACAAGATACATGAGCAATAAACCCCCCTTGAAATGGTTGTGAAATATTAGACAGTTACTACTTTTAAGCTCAGTGATTTGAAAATTAAGTGATGCAGCAGGCAGTCTGGATTCAATATACCCAGTAATGCACAGAAAATAACACTTTATTTATCGTTATTCTTTTTTAAGGGAAGGGAACCGATGCAGGAGAACCAGAAATCAACTTTTAAAATAAATTTCTGAACATTTTAGCCATAGAGAAAACTTCTTCCATTCTTTAGCTGATAAAGAGATCAGATTTTTACGTAATCTGTTTCTGATAATATTTCCTTATATGGAAACATCAATTTTCACTCCCAAATTAGACAATCCTGTGTTACAGATGTGGAATAGATGTATTGTTTCATGTCAGTAGGTATAGAATGAAATGAGTTCTTGAAGGAGAAAACAGTTATATAAATCATAGCTCATAGGACCACAGAGTATTAAGGTTTGGAGGAGATCATAAAGATGATCTAGTCCCAACCCCACTGTCATGAGTTGAAACATTCAGTATTATTTTTGTTTTCTGTCTTTGACAGATAAACTCATGTTACTCTTCTAAAAAACTCAGACTAATGATGAAATTCAGGTTTTCACACATCCATGGTTTGTAACTTTAAAGAACAAACCGCTGACCCTGTGACAAAGGCTGTTTTTTTTGACAAAGAATGTTGGAAAGTGATATATTCACCAAAGTATTTTTTCTACTATAATGTAGCAATTAGAACAAATATATATTGTCATTTTGCCATGCAATTTTGTCTTAACCTTTTGAAATCTTTGTACAAGTAGGCATACAGAGCAGGTGGAGTACTGTCACCTCAGGGACACTGGTCTGAAATATAATTCTTTGCTATATCACTCTTATTAAAATTATTTTAATAATTCAGAGACATTTCTGCAAGCCTTGATATTTAGAAAAATGGCAGCAATTGTGAGCAATCTTCAGTACACCAGGAGTGAGGCAGATTTCCTTATATTTGACCATTATGTTTCACATGCAGCTGGACAAATGGAGGAAGGAAGAGCTTGCCTCAGAGAGGGCACTATGCACTCTATGGAAATAGTAAGAGCCTGAAACATTGACAGAATAAATGGACACGTTTATGTGCCCTTGCTGGAATGGCTCTTAAAGGCAGCACAGATGTGGCCAAAAAGGCTGTGGTAGAAGCCGCCAGAAGTTCTGGGATTTTTCTTGATTTCACTTAAATCCATGTATGTGTGTCTATAGCTTCATTCAGGCTGCCATTTTTCAAAAATATAAGACTCCTCTGTTTTAAGAACAAATATTTATTCTCTCCCTATTGTTGCCTGAAAGTCATGAGTTAAAATATGGCCATTGGCTAATTTGCTAAAGTGCTGGTTGTTCACTGAGTTAGTATTTGATTGCAGTTTTAACACTTTTCTTATTTCAAGTTGTTATGAATCTAGGTTTCTTGCCCCCAAACCACTGTTTCACAGGTTGGTTCCTCATGATACACCAGTATTCCCTGCTTGTTTTTACTTACTATTATTTAAAACAAACCTGGGGTTTTTTTTTCTGTCTCACTAATGAACTAAGAAATATACTGCCACTTCTCTGAACCAGCAAATGAAGAATTTTAAGGTAATTTAATGTTTTCAGGCAATAAATTATAAAGAATGCATATTTATGTTACAAATTCTTCTCCAAAGATCAGTTAGTTTTATGGGAGAGTCACAGATATCCAGAACACTGTTCAACTAGACAAATTTTACCAAATTTCTCACCAGCTGTGTGAGAGCACTGGGCTTTGGTTCTTCAATACTCTTGTGACAAAGTGGAAAAGAAAATACTGCTGTTTTTTCTGTTTTGTTTTACTTTGTTTCAGACAGTTCAAAAGATTCAGATTTTACCATCTATCTTGTAATTCCAGTTTTATATAAAAAAAATATTTCCTTATTTTAGGTAGCATCAAAGTATAGACAGCACAGATATATCATTGTCACATACAGATACTGAAATGCCATTTTGTAGTAAGCAGAGACCATCAGAAATAACTGGCACGGTGAACCCTGTGTACACACAAGGTCACTGTATCTGAAGCAGCATAAAATACTTATGTCAACTCCAACACCTGTCCTTCTACAATGGTTATTAGCTATTTACACCTCCTAGAATTCCTGTTTAATACTTGAGCACAAAAGAACCTTTGGTTGATAAAGCATCTACATCACAAAGTCAACTTGTGACTGACTGATGTGTGCCTTTATTCTCTCAAAGCAAAGCCAGAATCTCTTCTTCCACTTACAGAGATAATAAAATACATTGTGATCTAATCTATGTCAAAGAACTGAATGAAAGACTTTCAAAAACCTTTTTTTGCTTTTAGCAGTCTACCACTTGTGACTGGACTTGTCATTCAAACTATCTAAAATTGAAAATTAAATTAAATTTTTGTAATCCATAGTCATTAACACTAAGAAATTGATTACTTACATTTTCTGGAGGGAATCGTCAAAATTAATCACACTGTGCAGAACGTGATCTTACTTTTAAATTCTGTGAAATTTCCATTATGTTTATAATTCTCCTACAACACTTGAAGAAAGTTTATCCCTGATTCAACCATTCTTCTCACTCAGGGCTTTAGAAGAGCCTGCAGATATCATGAATTACTGGTAGCATGGTACAATTGGATGACTCCAAATGAGTCTCTATTAATAAAAAAGAACTGGTAGATATATTATACAATACATTAGGGAAACCAAGATATGGCACAATAAAAGATACATTTCAACCTTAAAAGGTGGCTGTGGTATTTATTACATCTTCTTAAAAAGTTAAAGGAAAGGCTGAAACTCTTCATGCAAGACAGTCATACAGAAGAAGGTAAATTGCCCACACAGATAAATATCAGTCCTCTTGTCATGTTTTAAAATCATCTCAGATTCAGGTTGTTGCATTAATATCTATTAAAATCAGTGTTACATCCTGATAATACTGGGAGTGGGTTATTTTGAGTGTAGCACCTCAGATAGTGCAAAAACATGAAAATTGTGTCTGAAAGTTATAAAGCATGGAGAAAACAAAAAACTTCAATCTTCTGTTTAAAAAAACAAAAACCAAAAAACTGGGAAATATATTTTTGTTATTTTGCATTTGAGATTCTGTACTCTGTTCTGACTGTCTTGCTGTAAACATCATTGTGAGTATAAATTAATTTTTCTTTCTTTACCCTTAATGAAAATAACATTCTAAAGTGTTAATATTGAACTGAGAGTATTGAACATTGTTTTAAAAACTGAATGAACTAGAGAAAATCATTTTAGAAATTAAGTTACTTTTGACTTTGTAAAAGAAGACTTCCAAGACCGTGAAGTACTTCACTACAGAAGCTCTTGATTTCTGTGCACCTCTTAGGAATTGGCAGCTTGGTCTCATGAAAAAAATATTAAGGATGTAAAAATGGACAGACTCTTTACATATGTGATATTTTTAAAACCTCTGTGGAAAAGGTGCCAAGTTGTACAAATCATATGCTTCCTCTAGGGTCAAATTCAGAAGAAATTCCATGGGAATCTGGAACAAATTTGAGAACCTGTCCTTGAAACATGTGGTGCAGCCTTGAAGTTCACCTTGTCAGGAGAAAAAGACAGTGGAAAAATGTGTTGTGCAACTCAGTTCCCAGGTCTTGGGTTTTGATCCTCTCTGCTCTTGGCTTCCCCCTGGCATGAAAGTCAGATGAATTCATCTGTCCCTCCTCACCCTTCAGCAACAGGAAATCCAGTTGCCTGAACAAGAGAAAAAGTGATTGTTTCTAATGATTCCTTGGAAAGGTAGAGCACCTGCCTTATTGTGTACACATGGCATAAAAAGGAGTTGTATTCCTGAAGGAATGCAAGTTGAAAAGCTGTAACTCTGTCCCTGACTGGTTGTTGAGGAATTAGCTAGGACATTTAGAAGGAGCATCATATCAAAGCAATATGGAAGACAATTATCTGGAAGAGTGTTTTATTAATTTGCTTTTTTCTTTGTACTGTTGGTAATTTTATGTTTAAAAATTTGTTTCTGTTTTGTTGGGAAAATGATATTTAGAAAATACAGCCTTCCTGATTTTGGAAGGGATACTCAATATTTTTTATCAATTTGGTATATAAAAATATATCCAGAAAAAGATAATGAAACTGAAAGCCACCTTCCTGATTTTGTATTGAAATGAAGCTAGTATAGAACTCTGTCCCTGTGACAAAGTGGGAATATCATAGATTTTGACAGTCTCCATTTCCCTTTATATAAATTTGAACTAGTCTTCTTCTATTGCTATAATTCATTTTATGTAACTTATGAGACACAAAAAAAAATGGATGATAATATAGGTTATGGCTACATTTTTCCTTGTCTTTTGCATTTTCTTATAAAAATTTTGCCTGAGCTTTTCACTCTATAAACTACACAGACGCTGACTCAGGGTAGATTTTTTCCAAACTAAAATTCTTCTTTTCCCTCAGGATCTTTGACACTTCAGAAGTGCTGACCTAGAAGGAGCACACTGTTAAAATACTGTTTTATGCTAGAGTCTCAGAAAAGAAACTGATAGATGACTAGCATTCACAGCTTTGGCTGACACAGGTCTATTTGCTGATGTCTGTAGAGGAAAAAAATGCTGAAATTCAAGCTCAGGAAATTGGGCAATGCAACTGTGTTTCATTATGGCTTTGATAATTTTATTGGTTGGAAAAAAAAATCCACTAGCTAATATTAATATGATGAAGTAAAACTAATTCTGTTGGGATTTTTCCCCTTTTGACATATAGTTCTACTTTTGGGGGGGTTTATTATTACAGACAGATGAAAGCATTGCGTCTCATAATTGTTAGCACTGTTAACCACAGAATGACAGAATATGTTGAGTTGAAAGGGACCCACAAGGACAACTCTGGATCCTGCACAGGATTCACACCAGATGCCCAAAAGTGCTTTCCAAACACTTCTTGAACTCTGTCAGGCTTGATGATGTGACCACTTCCCTGGGGAGAACTTTCCAGTGCTCAAACACCCTCAAAGAACCTTTTTCTGATATCCAACCTAAACATACCCTGACAGAGCTTCAGGCCATTCCCTCAGGTCCTGTCACTGATACCACAGAGAGGAGATTAGTGCCTGCCCTTCTTCTTCTCCCCAAGAGGAAGGTGAACACTGCAATGTCTCCCCTGTTCAGCCTCCTCCAGGCTGAACAGAACAAGTGACCTCAGCTGCTTCTCATATGGCTTCCCCTCAAGGCCCTTCCCCGCCCTGGTTGTCCTCCTGTGGACCCTCTCCTATAGCTTAATGTCCTTTTTATATAGTGGCACCCAAAACTGCCCCCAGTTAATATAATATACTTGAGCTGAGGCTGCCCCAGTGCAGAGCAGAGCAGGACAATCCCCTCCCTCCCTTGCCCAGCTGGTGATGCTGTGCCTGATCCCCCCAGGACAGGTTCACCCTCCTGGCTGCCAGGGCACTGCTGGCTCATGTTCAAATTGCCATCAACCAGGACCCCCAGGGTCTCTTTTCACAACTCTGCTCTCCAGCATCCTGTTCCCCAGTACATACACTCGGGATTACCCATCCCAGGGGAAGAATCCTTTTTTTGTTGGACTTCATATGGTTGGTGATTGCCCAATCCTCTAAGTTTTTGAGGTCTCTCTGCAGGGCCTCCCTGCCCTCAAGAGATTTAACAACTCCTCCCAGTTCTGTATTGTCTGCAAAATTACTTAGAATCCATTTGAGTCCTGTGTCCAGGCCATTATGAAGACGTTGAAGAGCACAGGGCCACAGAAGGATGAACTGCCAAGCAAACTGCTGTGCCACACCCATACACCCCTGTCTGCCTAGCTCCTGTTTTCTGTGCTCCTGCTTGCCTGCATACCCTGGAGACATTTCAGTCTCCCTTGGTTGTTCTATGCACTGGTACTCCTCTCCTGGTTGGCTACCAAGGGTTGTGATGGGGCTCCTGAACCTTGGAGAGTCCCTGGACCTTTCCTTCAGTCTTTCCCTGGTCTTTCCTTCAGGCATGGTGGTTTGAGAGTTGCCAAGTGAAATAAAAATTCAAAAAGTGTTTGATCAAATTTGATTTTTAATGGAAGCTTTTGAACAAGTGAATTGAAGAGAAAATATTTTTTTTTAGTTTATAAAGATGATATTGGAGTATGTAATGTAGAATTTTTGTGATATTATTAGAGGAATCAAAACAATTTTCAAGATACATGCATGATTATACATTCATCATTTTATTCAAAGATCTCCTGTTGAAAGTTAAATCATCCATTACATCATCTATATACACAAGAATATCTTCCATTACCTGCTGAAAAGTCACCACACTGGGTTAAAGGTTAATAAATTTAAAATATAATATAAATATAGCATTTTCAGAGGATGAAAACTTAATAATTCAGATTTTCTTATATAAAGGTTATAGGTTAGCACAAATCCACCTAAAATTAGCTGACTTTTTTTTTTAGATTGACATTTAATCAGATAATATTCTCTTCTATTCTTGAAATAATGCACTTAACCTTCCTCCTCCACATCCTTGGCCTTGACAAATGAGAGCAAGACTGATTAAAGAAAAAAACCTGAAATACTGTATTGAAATACTGAATAAGTTAGCTAGGATTCTCTTTAAAAGATTTTAAGTTTGCCAATGATGATGAACCTGTTCTTATAAATACGTTTCATAATTTTTTTACAGAGAAGAATATTTAACAGTAGAATGAAAATTAGTTACAAAACTTGACTTGAAATGACTTTCCATTTTTTTATCTGGCAATCTCCTGTACTCAGAGTGCCAATTATCTACATAATCCCTATGGCAAAATGGATAAAGTTAAAAGAAAAGTCCTCTTCATGTGAGGGATCATCAAACACTCAGTTACCAGTTAAGGACATTTACAAATATTCAAGAATCCCAGAGGACCGACGTTCGCTGATGGGACTGTTTGTCTTGTAAAGAATGTGCTGCAATTTAGCACAAAATTCATTGTAATTCATGAGTTAAAATTTATTTTTTAAAGAAATTGGGTTTTTTAGAGTCTATACGGACTTAACTATAAATGTCAACCCTATATAGAAGTGAGAAATTATCACTGGGATAATTAATGTTGTATGTTTTTACCTGAAGGGAAACTAGAACCCCTCAAATCAATTCTTGTTGGTCTCTTCAAATTTTAATACTTACTGTCTGAAGCTGGTTTAAATTCTTAAATGCATGGTGACATTCTGCAAAAGTTCTGAAGTAGTTTCTCTCACTTGGCCATAAATCATTTGGGTAGAAATTATGTAACTATTGGAAGGCTGTAGCACAGTTGCACATGAAGTTCTTTAGCAGAGGAATCTGTGTCTATGCTCATAGTTTAAGAAGTCTCTGCTCTTTGCTATTCCTAGTTGGTCAGCCCTGTCCACTACTGCAGAACTTCCCTCTTACCTCTGTCAGTTCAATGGTTTTTGCTGAGCTGTGGTTTTAAATTGTCCTAATAAACAATCTAAATTCTATTTTTCACTATTTTCTGTTTACATCTTTGGTAAGCCAGTTAATTTGAGTGATGGGATGAATGCTTACACTTAGCTGAGAAGGAGAAAACAAAACTGTATACTGAGAGAAGGTAAACCAGTGTTTCTTTCATTATTCCTATTTGGTCTGGAAGAATCTGAAAATTCAGTCAGATCTTTGAAAGCACTTCAAGGAGATGCTCAGTATCTGTTTTTAACTATATCTAAACTTCTGAGGACTTCTCCAATCTTTATTATTATCTCTGTAGCACCTTCCTTTAAGTATACATTGTCCTTAAAATTCTGAAGAGTGACTGGTCTTTTGCATCAGTAATCTTTGTTGAAAGGAGTCACTAAACGACTTCTCTACACCAAATATTCTATTAAAGCTTCTTACTCACAGGCAAGATTTTTTCTGAGGAAGCTTGGTAGAATTAGCTATAAAGATATAGATCAGATGATGGACTTGATTATTTGTTTTAGTGCTAAAAAGAGGTTAACAAAATGAAACCTGATTATATGAAAAAGTAGTAAATTATTTTCATTGCCACTTAGAATCAAATAGGAAAACATATTGATTTAATTATATTACTAAGAATGGGAATTTTATAAATTTTAGTATTTATTAAAATGTTTATTAGTAGACTGAACAATATCTTTGCTTAGTTCAACATAGACTAAGTTCATATGAAAAAATTTCTTAATTTCATTTGAATTGCAGGACTGAGTTTAAGGGTAAAATATTTAAAGTCACAGTGGTTTTAAATGTGCATAAATCTCCAGAATCCTAGAAGGCCTGACAAAATTCAAGGAAGAAAGAATTTGTTAAGCAAGTTAATTAGGGTCCTTAAGAATTTCCTTTAAAAGTTCACTGTTAATTTCTTTTTCAATTTATTATAAAATCTTTACATATACAGCTTTTAGAGTATATTTGGACAAGTTTGACATAATTTTCATGTATTTAAACACTTTGACAGTTCTAAACCAAAGGCTTTATGCTTTATAGAGTACATCTATGAGATGTACTAACCAAGTT
Source organism: Thryothorus ludovicianus (assembly GCA_013397245.1). Taxonomy (NCBI): domain Eukaryota; kingdom Metazoa; phylum Chordata; class Aves; order Passeriformes; family Certhiidae; genus Thryothorus; species Thryothorus ludovicianus. The sequence goes on along the minus strand of VZTB01003250.1, from coordinate 24,543 downwards.
TAAATTTTACTCATTACCTTTGTTCAAAAGTCAGATCTGAAAACTTTTTTCACTACTTCTTGGGATAAATGTGGGAGAAAACAAATTAGCTTCTAAAGTTTCACTGAAAATAATTAAGATGCACTGAAAATATTTTACAGAGTAAAATAAATGTATAAGCTTATAGAATTATAAGATTACAATGAAAAGTTGTTTTATAATGGTTTGTACTGACATTTACTCCAAAATTCTGGTACAGAATTACCTAGAACTGTTTGACCTCTTTACATTTAGGACAGTTTGACTAGCTGCCTGAAGCACAATGTAAAATATTGAAACTACTGTTGTGCCAGCAATGAAGAAAAAGCATTCTCAATTTTTTGGTACACTGTGTGCACAGCTTTGTGTATGCAGAAGCATGGGAAATACTCAAACACTAATGCAAGGCAGAATGAGATCTTGGCAGTTTAACACTGTTGCTAAGGAAATATAACCATTTTTAATTTTTCATATTGCTCTGTGATCTTGAATTTAAAAGGAATTCAACCTTTAGGACACTATTGATTAATTCTACAGGTTGCAGAAGTGATCCAGGTGCATGGCATTTCTCGTGTTGTTTCAGTCTGAATGTTATCTATAAAAAAATGCAGTCGTGAAGCTCTATTTGATGTAGTCTTTGTCAGTAGAGAGTTTTCCTCAGTATTTTAAAATCTGTAGTGAAAAGTGTTTGGTGTGGAAAAAAATTACCCAGCTACAGAAACAAAAATAAATTCTGAATAGCTACCAAGTTGAAATGAAAGTCAGATTGTTAATTATATCCTTTGAAAAAGATCTGTGTTATTAAAAGGTGGCAATTGTCTCAACGGCAAAGTTGACAATACTGCAGTTCCATCTGGGAAATAATAAACTTCCCTGAAGGGGCATGTGCCACGTCCTTCCCTGAACCATAATCCTTTCTACAGAATTCTTTTCCTCAATTCAGAGCAGACATCGTGTTTAGTCTCTGACTGGCAAGTCTCAAGTCAAATTTCCTAACAGAAAGGAAATGTATTGGACCACCAAGATATGTCCTACAATACACATGGGGATAAATGCCTCCTTTCCAAAGAAAAAAAGTATTAGAGGAGACATTAAACAAATTCTGAGCTCACGTATTGGCCAAGTTTGTGTCATACTAATGTCAAAGCTACTTATTAAATATTTTGCAAGGTTAAAGAATGCTGAACAGCAAAACCTGAGATAATACTTTTCAAGATCACATTCTAGATGTTGATATGTAAGGATTAAGGGTGACTGCATGATATGTAGTAAATGTTTGGGGTTTAAAATCATAAAATACTCTCTTCTACTTGTTTTCAAGATAATGTAGCATTTTCTATTGATTGTTCGTACCTTATGGTGATAAAAAATGCATACTATTTAAAAAAAAAATAATTCAGATTAAGAGCTTGTTGTAAGGGTCTGCCTGGAGGATTGGAAAGCAAAGACTGTTCTGATTTACTTATTAGCTATTTGCATACTTATTCAAAAATTGAAGATGCTGTTCTAACCAAAGGTATGAAACTTCTTCATTCCTTTTTATATCAGCAATGTTTGTTACTGGAGAACTTTATGGTTGTCTTTCAGTAAGAGAAAACCACACTCTCTTCCCTTAGGTGGGAAGTTGCCAGCAGATGTCATTTCCTCAGGGAAATTCAGAGCAGCCTTAACCATGGAATTGGGAATGGTGTGTAGTAAAGAAAGCAGGACGAAAAAGACCTTTTATAGTCCATTAGCACCTAGGGAAGCTTAATGATTAAGAAGAGAAAGTGAAAAGAAATCATGAGACAGATCCTTTCTCATGAGAATATAGGAGGCATCAGGGATACAAGTACCAGTGGTTCTGAAAAGACTGTGACTGTCTGCAAGGAGTATGGAAAGGTTTAAGTAATGGTTCCATAATTAAAACAGCTAAAAAAAAGTTTTTATTCTTTTGTAGCCAGATCACGTGGAAAGCTACCTGATTCTTCTAGCTGGACAGTCAAAATTGAATTTTCTCAGTAACACCACAGAAGTTGCTTTTATGAAAAAATTGCTGCACGGACAAGTTTGGACTGAATTTCTTGCTTAGGAGCTGGTAAAATAGATGCAGAGACATTCACAATAATGTTGGAGATTTCAGTCCTGGCACATTCAAGATCACCTAGTCCCAACCCCTGTGCCATGGACAGGGGCAGCTTCCACTGCATCAGGTTACTCAGAGCCTCATTCAACCTTGCCTTGAACACTTCTAGGGCTGGGCATCTACAACCTCTCTGGGCAACCTTTACCCATGCTTCACCACTCATAGTAAAGCATTTCTTCCTCACATGTAATCTAAAATTACTCTGTTTGAAGCCATTCCCCCTTATCCTGTCACTACATGCCCTTGTTGAAAGTCCCTCTCCATCTTTCTTGTGGGCTCTCTTCAGTTACTGGAAAGCCTCAATTAGGTAACCCCAAAGTCACCCCTTCTCCTAGGTGAACACCAATTGTTTTAGCCTTTACTCAAGGGAGAGTGCTTCATCCCTCTCTACATCTTGGTTCTCTGGACTCATTCCAGCAGGTCCATGTCGTTCCTGTGCTGGTACCCCAGAGCTGGGTGCAGGGTTCCAGGTGGGTCTCACCATAGCAGAGCAGAGGGGCAGAATCCCCTCCCTCCCCTGCTGCCCACGGGGCTCTGGATGCAGCCCAGGACAGGTTTGGCTCTCTGGGCTGTGAGTGCCATGGCTGGGTCATGTCCAGCCTCTCACAGCACCCCCAAGCCCCTCTCAGCAGGGCTGCTCTGGATCTGTTCATCCCCAGCCTGTGTTGATACCTGGAGGTGGCACTGACTCTGGTGCAGAACCCTGCACTTGGGCATGTTAAATTGTGTGAGATTCCTATGGGCCCCCTTTTCAAGCATATCCAAGTCCCTCTGGATGGCATCCCATCCTCTAGATGTGTTAACCACACCACTCAGCTTGGTGTCATCTGCAAATTTACTGACGCTGCACTCAACCCCTTTGTCATTGATGCAGACATGAAACAATGCTGGTCCCAATACAGACCCCAAAACGATAAACCATATCACCGATGTCCATCAGGAGTTGTTGACCACCTTTTAGATGTCATCAGAAAGATGTTTTGAGGGGCCGTGTCAAAAGCTTTATGGAATTGCAGATATATGACATCTGTGTCCCTTCCCTTGTCACTCTTGCCCTTTCACATCCATTCATCACTAGTTTGGTCAAGCAGGACTTGTCCTTTGTGAAGCTGCGCTGGTTGTATCTCATCACCTCCCAGTTCTCCATGAGCCTTGCCATATCTTCTGGGAGGATCTGTTCCATGATCTTCCCAGGCACAGATGTGAGGCTGACAGGTCAGTAGCTCATAGAGCCCTTGTCTCTACCCTTTTCAAAAATAGGTACCTTTCTCTTTTTTCAGTCACCTGTGACTTCACCTGACTGCCTTGACTTTTTAAAAATCATTGAGTCATTTGGCAACTACATAAGCCAGTTCCCTCAGGACTTTTCAGCCTTCTCATCCATTGTTAGCAGTTTTCCACATTATTTATTAGGGGGAGTTATGCTTTCTTTGACCTTCCTTTTCTGGTTAGAAACAGAAAATCAGTGAATTATCTGTAATTCCTGTAATTGTCATTCTTACTCATTCCTTTTGATGCCTTGATCAAAGCCTTGTTGAACCTTATGTGAACATTCACCTAATTGATAGTTCTTGTCTCAAAGCCTGAAAGCACCTAACAATTGTAGGAGGCAATATGTGTGTGTAAGGGAAGACCCAGTAAAATAACAATAATAATATCCCCTCTGTTCACTAAGGGTTTCAAAGTTCTTTTGAGCAGTGTTTGCTTCTGGTTATTTAACACAGGAACAGTAGAGAGAACTAGCAATGCAGAAAGCTTTGCCAAGGTAATTAGGATCCAGCAGTGAGTGATTCTGCTTGAAGGAAGGCTTATCAGGAAGTACAAACATGTTGTAGAAAATATTCTTCATGTTTCTACATATATGCAGAAACTAAGATAGCTACATGAAGAAACAAAAAATACAGGTAACTGATTTTTGCTATTAAAGCTGCTGCTAATACTAATGCTATCATTTAGTCATATAAGTTGCCATCTATAGAATAAATCTATAAAATAATAGGTTTAATATTCACCTAAAATAAACCTTCTAATTAAAGGTTTAATGACTCATCTTGCCTTTTTTTATGTCTAACATTTTTATTTTACATGTTCATTTTAATGCACATTAAACAGACTCTAATGCTTTTTTGTTTCATAACAAGTCTTTATTTTCTGCTTTGTCTGAGCTATAAGCTTCATTCCAGATTCCTGCTACAAGTTACACATTTCCAAAATTTTATGTTCTTCCCTAAACTTTCTTTAGAATTTGTTTATTCTTCTTCAGCTTTAGAATTTGAAAAGATCTGTGGAAGAAATAATAGTGAAATAAAAACTGCTGATGGAAATATTATTTTCATGTAATCCTTTTCTGTATGCCTGCAAGGCACCACAAAAGTGGAACCCAGAACCTATTGATGTGCTGAGGAGCTCACATATTTCAGAACTTTTATTTCAGATTTTCCATAGAAATGGATAAATACAATGAAAAAGATTATTTTTACTACTTCTTTCAATTTTATCAGTTTTTCTATTTATTGCTAAGTAAAACTGATGTATAATTCCTGAGATATATCAAATGAGCAGGTGTTAACACACTTGCCTCTATCATAAGCATCTCAGAAACAAGAAATCTTGTAAAAGATTTACAAATATTTAGGTTATCAGATCACTCACTACAGCATATTATTGGGGAGTTTTTGGTGGGTTTTGTTTTTTCTTCTCTCAGCTACTTAATTAAAAATAAATTAGAGAAATTCTCCCTCAATAGGGAGTGCTCAATAGGGAAATAGCTTTTAAAAGCATGACTATACTTTGATTAGTGTACATTTTCCTGTAATATCTTCATCTTCTTCCTGGTAGTTGTTGCTATATTTCATGTTGTAGCAGTTTAAGTTAAAGAAGCATGGGAAAGACAGTCTAAATGTGTAAATTTTAGTGTTCTTCCTGTCTAATTGTCCTTTCAAACCTGAAGCTCACAATTTATTTGCTACTGATTACAATTAAAATCACAAATCTGTTTGAAAATTTTCACAAAAGTAAACACATTTGGACTTCTGCTTTAAGGAAACATTCCAGATATCTTAAAATTTTGACCAAATATTACTAAAAGTCTTTATTTCATTATGGTGGTCAACAGTTGCATACAAAAAGAGGTGAAAGACTGCTTTCCAAGACTGAAAATAGTGTTATGAATGGTTGCTTACCATTGAGCGTAATTTAAGTGACAAAAATCCTTTCAATAATTTATGCACCCAAACCACAAAAACTTGTACAGGTTTGAAAGGAGTGAAGTACAGTGATTCCACCCTTAATGTTTTTGCTTCAGATTTTAAGACTTGCTTTGGTTTTCTACATTTGTCTCCTTTGAGGTTTTAGGGGACTTTTCAGTTCAGTAATATACAGTTTTACTTGTGTCACAAGTTTAATGACTAAGTTGTGAGCTTTGAGCATCTAAAAAGCTTTCTCCAACAATATTTGTAGTGTGGTTTTATTTTTAGTTGGGATGTTTATATCTAAATCTCATTTAAAATTTTATCTGATGTTTAAATCAATTCCACAAAAGTTGTCTTTCATTTGCTATTTAAATATCTACTGCTGCTTTATCGTTATGTTATCTATGCATGATTGGATTCCTCCATAATGAAAATTTCATGGTGCATTATACAAGGAAGTAAAACAAGTAGGTTATTTCTATCTGGAGATTATATCCATGATCATTGTTCATGTGGTTTCTTGGAACTCTGTGTTTAATTCTTGTTGGCTACATCTAAATTACTTTTGTAGGTGTAGCTGTGGGTTGAGATTTGGTGGGTCAGGAATCTGGTTGATATCTGTGATTGCCATTAGCATACAACAAGGCTGGCATGGACTCTCAGCAAATGCTGAGAATCGAGAGAACATCCTTTAATGAAAAAGAATTATCTAGAAAGTACATTTCTTGAAACTTTATCAATAACTTCAAGTATCAGCCAGGGTGTTTTATTTGTTTGTTTCAAACTATTTGCTTGTGTTTGTTTACCTTTCTTCCACACCCTTCATTTCTTTGGTGAGTCAATTAAGCAAGGTATATTGCCCTCTGATGTGAAAAAAACAGAATTTATATGGTGATGTGGCTCTATCTCATTATTTCGGGTATTTTTACCAAATTAGTTTTGACGTGAAGCCAAATCTGCTATACATTTTGCCAGTGTGTTACATAAAAGATCTGATTCATTATTTTTTTCTGCTTGAATTTTATGGTAATTATATGCAAACGAGTCTGGCCATGGATGGATGAAAAGCACTGAACTATTTGTTTACCTGAATATTTTTCCAAACCTCTTCAGTGTGTAAATCTCATGTGAAAAAATACAGACTTTTAATAACATTTGGTCAAAATTTTAAGCTATCTGGAATGTTTCCTTAAAGCAGAAGTCCAAATGTGTTTACTTTTGTGAAAATTTTCAAACAGATTTGTGATTTTAATTGTAATCAGTAGCAATTAAATTGAGACTTTCAGGTTTGAAAGGACAATTAAACAGCAAGAATACTAAAATGTGATGTGAAACTTTGTTTTGGGAAAGTAGGGATATAGAAAATAGGTAAAAGCATCTAATTAAATTGGACCAAAACTCATGCTAACTCTTCAGCTCAGAATTACCCAGGAATAACTCAGACAATAAATTATATTCATTTCTCCCTATTTGAAATACACTTGTATTCAGGTCCTTGATGTCCTGACACCTTGGGAAAATTCTTCAGAATTTTTTGAGAATATTCTTGCAAAACCTGAGTATTGGTAAATATTGATATAATGGAATATTGGAAATATTCTTGGAAAAACTATCATAGGAATATTCTGATGAAATAGTTAAATTTGTGTTTTAACAGTTCCAAACTGATACAAACTTCCAACAGTTTTAATGGAGCCTTCAATTTCTTAAGTATTTAAGAACTCAGCAATTGTTTTCATTTGCAGGTATCTTTCTTTCATATCTCTCCTAATGCAAATTTCTTCATGTTTGTTTAGGGCTAATGATAACCTTAATGATAGAAAGCCTGTCTCAGACTTCAAGCTCTACAAAGGTGTGGATTTTCAGTCTCTGTGGCTTTATCTTCCATCTCTCCTCATTTGCAAAGAGTGCTGCTAAAGCACAATAATTTTCTGGTTCTGGACAATGGATAACCTCTAAGGAATGTTTTTTCCATCCCCTCGTATCTTCTTTGCTCTGCTTTCTACCCTTCTTGACTGACACTGTGTCTTTCATATCCTTTTTCTAAACTTTTTGCACTTAATTCCTCCAAGATATTCTTCACTCTTGTTATCCCTCATTTACCTTAACTGCAGTTGCCCCTGTAGTTATTACACGTCTACTCATCTGTCCTTTGACTCCCTTGGTCTGCTGCACTGACTAGTGTATTAAGTATTTCTTTCAGTTCTCATTTTCTTCCTATGGTGTGGTTGAATAACTCACACATTTTTCATTCTTCTGTCAGGGTCATTGACCAGATGCAGACAAACTTGTTTAGTAGCATCCATAGCATGAATCTCTAAAGCAACAGACACACTGTGGTGCTCTGCAGCAGTGAGGAATCATATTCTCTGTATTTCTTAAAATCTGATAATGATGGCTTTCTCAGAAAACTAAAGCTTAATAGTGATTCTTTTTTCTCTTTTCTGTAAAGGTACCTTGGTAATGCGGTGGTTATTCTCAGTCACTAGTATATCAGGGTATGTCCTGTAAAGAAAGGTTCTGCCATAATTATAATTATGGGAATAGGCTCAAATAAAAGAATATATTGTATTACATCCTCTTACAAACTGCCAGCAGATCTCGAGTCCTTCCTGCTTTTTACATTACTTTTTACATCTGTATGATAACCTGTAGAAGTCCAGAGAGTCCAACTGTTACACTTGCCTAAACACAGAAATCAAATCATAAAAGAGCCACTGCTTGCACTGTAACAAAATAGACATATCAGTACTGATCCTGAGTGTCAAATTTGGTGGAATTACCATAATTATCTGTGTTCTGAACATTAGTCTGGGATTATATTTAATTATACAGTGTCCCATCTTACCTAAAGTAAACCAATGTTTTTTTAAACTAACTGGAATTAAATTGCTCCATTTAAAGTGTTTCTAATTTAAAAGGTTCATTTTGGAAAGACTCTTCAAAAATGAGCTAATTAGCTGGGATTGCCTATTTGAATGCTGTACAAAATGCAAGAAATTTGTCCAAAATATGTAAAAAAATAATTGCACTAACTATTTAAAAAAAAAAAATTGCTATGATTTCTCATGCAGAATATTTTTTGGTAAAATTATTTGTAAAGCAATCTATCAGTCTTTCATATACTTACAATAATATGCTCATCTAATACTAAAAAGTCGATATTTATTACTGAACTGTGATTCTGACTCGAAAAACCCAAACCAAACAAACTCAAAAATTAAAAACCAAACCTCTTTTACCTTGAACTTTTCATTGTATTTATAACTGGATTACAATTTCAGATAGCTTTCTGAAAATATCCCCTAAATTTATTAATTTGTTTTTACTTTTATAAATCTTAGCTGTTAACCTGTTTCATATGAGAACTATCGTAACATTTTAATCTGATTTACCTTTAATCTGAAAGTTGTAATGCTTTGGGGCTTATAGCAAGAATCATTTCACACAGTTTCATGAGCATTAGCTAATTGTTGAAGTCCTCATATGTGTCAGGAAGCAGTGAGGGCTGAATGCTCCTGAAACAGTGAGGGGAGACAAGCAGCACAAATGAACCTGACAGGGCTCAGGTGGGGCTGGACTGAAATGAGTCCCCCCAGGGAGATTGGGTAGAGCCAGTAAGGGCTGGTGGAGTCCTCATGGCCCTGACAGTCTCCTTCTGTAATATTTTAGTTACTAGCATATTGACATTGTTAATACCAGTAAGAATGTTCTTACATTGTTGGGTTTTGTTATATACAGTGAAATTTGAAATGGCATCACAAATCGTTGTAAGATGAAGTTTGCATTGAGAGAGTAACAGGTCTGGTCATGCAAAGAGAAAACTATGCAGTATTTTTATGCTTTAGATATGTTTGTATTCCTATGAGTGATATTCATTGCACTTTATGCTCATTTTACAGATCAATAGTTCCACTGATTTCAAATAAGTCTTCTCTGAATGTCCAGCTCCTGTGAGCAGATCATTTTTTAATTCCTTGAACCTCTTTCTTTAGGCACTTCCTGTGTAAAATAAAGTGGAAGTAAACAATGTAGATGAAATGCTGGACTGTTAAAATTCATGAGAGTTTTGCCGCTGCATTTTCTTTGGTCCAGAATTTAAGTTTGCTGCTCCATATTTCTCATCCAGAAAGTGAGGATTATAGATTTAAGTTCTTAGCTTTTTCAACCCTCTTTTTATCTTTTATATAAGATGAGGAATGAAGAAAAAAGAAGGCTTGGCTCACTTAATGTTGCATTATCCTGTAATTCAGAATTTGGTAGCCAAGGTTCTCTTTTTAAAATTAGAACCTGAGAGGCAGATTTTAGCCTAAGGGTTGTGTTAAGTATTTTTCTAAGGTGAAAGGAAAGAAACCTTCAAATCAGACTGTGATCTGTCTTTGTGAGAGGAAGTTCCCAAACATTTGCTGAACTGGCAAAAATAGGCATGGCAATATCCTCCCTTGCTAAGGATAAGATTATTTAACTGAGAAGACTTTTCACCAAAAAGTGACTAAAAAGAAGTGAAAAGGCTCTTTAGAAACCTTTGGCCTTGCAAATGCCTATTAAGACAGCTGCCTTTCCCAGAGCAGCAGTTGCCTGGACTAATGATTTTCAAAGGACCATAAGGAAAGTGGAAATCAAGTGGTGAGAAAAAGGTCCTTAACAGCTGCTTCTGTTGCCAGAAGCTCCCTTGATTGCTTCACATGTTTAGCTCAAACTAGTAAAATTGAACACAGTCTCACTGTTTATATCTTTTTATCTAGAAAGATGGACAATTCAAACAGTCACTTTCATCTGCCAGAACCTGTGAAGCAGAGCTAATTGGCAGGATGTTAGAGAGGTCATAGCATAGTCCAGTGAGAGATTAAATACACCTGAATTCCTTGAAATCAGCTCAGAATAATTTCAGACTTCCCAGGGAACTGATAATCATTTAAAGTTAATAATCATAGTGAAAACATCTGGGAAGAATGTTTCTTGAACAGGAAAGATCTGGATTCAAAGGAAAGGACTGCAAAGTACGGAAAATTTTAGTGAAAACCTAATGCATCATTCAAGTAAAAATAAATCTTTATCTATGTCTCCTTATATCCTTTCCTTCTCATCTAAAAAACTTTCAAGAGCAGCAAGAACCAATATATTAATAGACACACACACACAAGGTCTCTTTAACCTTATATGCTCAGTCCAGGGATGACCAATAATGGATGCCCAGGGAAGAATCTAAGAATATAACAAGTATATAATAAATTTCCCAGATATATTCCTAGCCTTTAGTCATTCCTACCTAAGGCACATCCCCAGCTGTTCTGTCAGATGTCTTCATGCTGTTGGATAAACATACGTAAGCACACTGAGTGCTAGCAAACTGCCAGAAGCATCAAAGTACCCATGGTCTCTCTGCAAGCTTCAGGGACAGAACACTGTGGTATCAGGTGACGCCAGGGAGAAAAGTGCCTCTCTGCAGCAGCAGTCACAATCCTCCTTTTTTCGTCTCCCATGCACTCACCACATGCCAGTGAGAGCATGACTGGTGAGCTCACTCGGGTTTTTTTAAGCTGTTTCTCTTGGCTCCCTGTGGAAGCTCTTCCCCTTTCCTGTGCATCTGTGCTTCCCCTAGAGGAGTACATCTGGCTCCTCATTCTTCAAGAAGCAAACTTCAAATCTTTTTGAGATTTTTTTATCCTGACTTTGAACATAGGATAAACTTACACCTATTTATGCAAACATTTTTCAAAAGCTCAAACCTCGTTGGATGCTGAGAACCAGGCAGTCATCCTGGAAATGACTCCAAAATTGTTAGGAGTGTATTTAACATAAAGTGTTTTTCTCCTTGCTGTATTAGTTTGATCCTTAATAGTACCTGTAAGGTACTATTGGCAGTGGATCAGGGTTCTCTGTTACAAAATCTCACATTCAAGTGCTCTCATTGTTTTTTTGAGTAACAATTCTCTTATATTCAAAAAGTGCTCATCTGCGTTTGTAAGGTTTTAGTAGGTGCAATGCAGATATTATAGATTGTGCAGATTAATAGAATAATACAATATAGTGTTGGTTAGGTAGATAGAAAATGATAGGTTAACAATATATGGGAAAGGTTACTGAAATAAGTTTGCATTAAGGTTTTTTGGATTTGGAACTTTGTAATATTAACAGGAAATTAAAACTCAAATTAAATAAATCAAGTCCAAATCTGATTTCTGAAGCAGGGATGTACAAAGATTTCATGTTTAAAATAGTGTTCTTGGTATTCTTTAATATAAAAATTTGACTTGTAAAATATTAAATGAAATTATTAAAAAGTGCTATTATACTTGACACAACTTCCCTCTCAGCATGCATGTTTATATTAAGTTCTAACTTAATTTTTCCTCAATTTTTTGTTCTCTCATTTATTGTCTCATACATGTTTCCCAGGATAGCCCACTGGTCTTACAGTCTGACAGAAATGTAACAGTGAATGCAAGAAATCACATGGGACAGTTAACTGGACAACTGACAGTAGGTGAGTGTTCTTTATTGACTGTTATGTTTATCAGTTTAGCATTACTAATAGGTTTCATTAATTACCATCACATATAAAATACTACTGAAAAGTCAGGAAAAATAATCTTGTCACCATACTCAAAAACAATTTCCTATAATGGATTCAGCGTTAACTCAAGGGATAAAAACTAAAAATGCCTCAAGATAGCTAAAATGAAAACAGCTTAATGAAAAGTTATTATTTTTGAGACCACTGTAACAAAACAAACTGAAAAAGACTCAGCGAAATATGTTTCAACAACGCTTTCAGTGGGAAAATAACCATAATTTTCTTATGCTTTCTCTCAGTCTTCCATTACTCCAGTAGCCATTGCTTTCACCCTGTCACTTTTGTAAGGCATTTTTATCAGCACATATTCAAAGTACTTGAAGTAATAGAATGTTAAGAAATCAGAAAAAAAAACCCGAAAAACTAAAATTCCTTCTTGGTCACTACAAAATTTAAATGAAAAGCTAACATACTGCCAGTCATTCAATAAAACTGATATTTTACAAAGTATGAAATATAGCAGTTCCAAATTAAATGAAAATAAAAAGAATCCTTTACTTATCTGTTTCACTTACCATGAATTTCCCTCCTTTCATTAAGTTTGTGTTATACTTTGTTTTTAGTATGAATCATACTCTTTGTGTTAATAAATATGAAGTAACATTTTTTATATTTTCTGAACTAGAATAGTACTGATATTAATTTATTTTTAAGAATTGTCCAAAAAAAATCACTGAAAAGTGATGTACTAGTTCTGGTACAAAACAATATATATTGACTGGGAATGGGATAAAAAATATAGCACCTTACTGAGACCTTAGTATATAAAATTCAAGGAGACATCCCTTAGACTTTATCAATTCTTATTTTTTTCATTTTACTTCTGGATTAAGATGTGTTTTATTCATTGGTTTTTCCTCATGTGTTGAGATTATGCCCACAAATAATTTTAAGTTAAACTCTAGTTCTAATCTATACTAAGTTATCATACTGACTGGATTCAGTGGCTTCTAGTTATAAAAATCTTTGCCAAGTGCACACCATCTGCACTGATTTCCCTGAACAACCTCATCGAATGAGTGTGCAAAGGTAACCAGACTTGCTAGCAGGTACAGATGAGGAAAATTAAGCTAACACCTGTTCTGGCCATATTGTACTTGCCCAGTGCAATTACAAAACACAGTTCTCTATTATCTGGTAACTATTGTTAAAACTTCTATTTCAACTGCTAATAGCAAAAAGGTGAGTTGCCCATGGCAGACATTCACATAGGCTGAAATAGATATAATATTTTTATCACTGACACTATTCTGACTGAGTGAATCTGGCACTGAAAATGGGTGTGAATGTACTGAGACTGACCTACTTAAAGGCATCACACTGGAGGTTAATATTCTAAAATCATGAAGGCCTGAAAAAAACATGTTTTTATGTTACCATCATTAGGGTGAGCACCTTACACTTCTTAGTGAGCAGCTGGTGCCATCTCTGGAGACTAGGAGCTTGCTAAATTGCAATATTGTATTTACATTATTATTTCTTAATCTAGCTTCATCTTTATTCCTTATATGACCTTTGTTATATCTTACATCAGTATTATTTTTTTCTTTTTTTGATGAATCCCTGTACAGTATTGGATGCATGTTGAAATATTCCTTCTCTCTTATTAAATAATTCTTACTTAGTAAAGGCAATCACAACTGCCAGTAGAATTAGTAAAACCTGGATGTTCTACTGTTAAGAAATCAAAGAAATTAACAGGAAGCTAAAAGTAAAAATATATTATTAATGCACTCCCTTCTAAATTTTTTTGCTGTGAAAGACAAAACAGAGACAAGTTTTTACTTTTGACTAGGTAAAGCCACGGTCACATTTGTTGAAAGAATGAGAAGGGACTCTTCCATACAGAGTTTGCTGACATAAGAAAATATTTTTTTTCTTAGTTGTGAATGTGCCCCAGAAAATCCCCGTCTTTAAAAATGCTCTCTGTCCATCCACTAGTGCTGTGTGCTGAAGCAGCTGTTTGTGTGGCTGCCCAGCAAACAGAATGAGAATAAACAGTGAAGAAAAATATTTTAAACAACAACAAAAAAGCAAAAGAAAGTCTTGGGGGAAAAATGTTCTTGTTAAAACTTTGAAATGTCCTTATCTGTTCAGTCTTTAAAGTGTTGAATAATCATTAAAAAAATTTAGACTACAAGTTACTATGCATGGCAGGAGCATTCTACAAAGAAAGATGGCAGTGCATTTGAAAGGATGATAATGCACTTTTTATACAAGTGATATCATTGGCATTTATCTGCATTTCACAGTATTGAAGTGATACTACAAACCAGCAAATAGGCTGGTCTCATCCAGTGTCTGGCAACCAAATTGCTGCTCATGCCAAATCTTAGGACAACTAAAGATTCTTTCTGTAGTATTTGAAACCATGTCAAGTAAGACTAAGACAGCCTTAAGAGCATAAATTAGAACTGTAATGGGAAGATGGATTAATGTAAAAAAGTGATATTGGGGCTGAGAGGAAGAAGGCTGTAAGTTTACTCAGGGAAATGGAAAAAATCCAGTGAAACTCTTAATGGGCATTTAATTCTGTAAGGCACTATGGAAGGCAAAATATGTCATTAAAGGGCATCATTAAGACACCTTGGGAAACATCCTAACCTAGGAGGAGTGAAGAAAAACTATGTTTTTTTTTAAAAATTGTAACTGTATTGGATGATTGAGTAGTTGCATGTTTAAATGGTATAAATTCAAGTTATGCTTCAGGTCATACAATACCTAGGGTACACCCATTATTACAGTACAGTTTTTTTATACTGGCAGCAAAAACTGTACAGAGAGAAAGTCACAGCTGTAGCAATGCTCTCTGTTGGGATCTGTACCAACTGAGCAAGAGATGTTGGGTTGTACTCCAGTCTATTCATGACATATGGTCTGGAAACTGCCAAGTTTGTGTCTGGATCTCCAAAAGGACTCCACAGCCTTCAGTTTTTAGACATGCCATTTAAGACCAATGGAGCAGATGTAACACAGACGTGAGTTGTATCTACAAAATTAAGATGAAAAGATGACAATCCATTGAATTTTTCTGGATAAGTTATCACATCTCTCCCCACCCAACCCTTACTTACTAATACTTCTGCATTGTTCATTCTACTGAATTACCTTTAGACAACCTTTTTTCTCTGTTTAATCGATGTTTGCATAGTTTATGTGGAAAATTATCTACTTCTTTTTTTACTAATCTCAGAAATGCAGATTAGCTGTGCACCTTGAGCCACAAGCCTTTTATCTCCATGCTATCTGCACATATCTCATATACCTCTGCCTGCCTTTGAGTAGAAAGCATTAGGCTCACAAGCACTAAAAAAATGTAATGTGACATCTGAAATTGAAACACACATTTGTATTTAATGTAAATTCATCCTCCGGTTGGATTTTTTTTTCCTTCTGATGAGAGGTGGTTTTTTTCTTACTTTTTTCCTTACTGCAATAATTGTTTCTGACAGATATTTCTGCTACTGTTTGACCCCTCTCTATTCATAAAGAACTCTAGGGATAT
This sequence comes from Thryothorus ludovicianus, assembly GCA_013397245.1. Lineage (NCBI taxonomy): Eukaryota > Metazoa > Chordata > Aves > Passeriformes > Certhiidae > Thryothorus > Thryothorus ludovicianus. The sequence goes on along the minus strand of VZTB01003250.1, from coordinate 9,127 downwards.
CTGAAATGTGAAAATAAAGTGCATTTCATTTCTACTAAGCTTTGAGCCCTCAGACAGAATCATAACTCTCACAGAGATCCAGACCTGTACAAGTCACAGCTTTAATGAGCTCCTGAACAGTCACTGTAGTCACTGAGATCTCCAGAGCCATGTAAATTCAGAAAAAAATATTTGGATACCAAAATTATATCACATTCTTGCAGTTATTTTTTGAAAGTAGCAGGCAGATGTATGATTTTCAATTACAGCACTGCTAAAGACTGATAACATTGCTAAAAGATATATTCAAATAACTCATCAAACTTGGAGATCCTTTCCATACTTTTACCACAAAACCTGTCTTGTGTACTCTGAGATCATTTTTTTTCAAATGTGTTTGCTTACTTGCAATGTTCCATCAAGGGTACTTGGGTTATTGTGCAGCAACTGTTGGACATTAGAAACTGCATGTGTGTAACTTTGTGGGAGTGGGAGTTTCCTTCATCATTTATACCTATATTGTATATGGCAGCTTCCTTTACTTATATCAATATCTTAACAGGCAACACAACCTGCTACCCCTTCACTTCCAAGGTGTTCGAAGTAACTCATCACATAAATGCCACTTCTGATGTTCCCTTTGCAAAATTTAGGTATCAATGAGGATCTGAAGCAAGATACAATATTTCAAGTATTCTTGCTTTTAGAATAATCTGTGGGAGTAACAGAATGTTATAATTTATTCTTACTCTACGGGATAGGAACAAGAATAGTAGGGTATATGTAATAATATGTGTATATATATTGCTCTAAATCTTTGGTATTATTGTCAGACATTTACTTAAGATTTTTATGAACTTGAACATAATATCCATTAATAACATTCTTAATGACACAAGAAATGTTTCCAGTTTTAAATCTTGTTCACACACACTGTAGTCTCAAATGTCAGGTCTTTTCTCCTAAGTGTTGCAAGGAGAGTGTGGTTTTCAAATGATGATACACATGCACCCTTTCCTCACCATAGAAAAAGGGAAAAAATGGTCTTAGTTCTTCTCTTACCTGCAGAATAGTCCTTGTATCATCTGTAGTAGGGTGTTGGCTGTTTAACCATTTCTGCCCTTCTACTAGGCAAACATGGATTAGAACTTGTCAGGAATATCCGAAATAAAGACTTTTTCCTGCTTGCAAAGAGGTTTGCCTTCCTGTCATTCCAAACTAAAGTGAGATTTCCAAAATCTGAAATACATTAAACATTCTGCTAGTCTAATTTCCATATTAAAGCAATTGCTCTTATAAACACTGTGGTACAGTAGGATAATTATTATTGCTAAGAAGATATGGCAATACAGAGCCAGATAAATGAGTTATCCACATCTCCGTGTTCTCTCAATTTCTATTCCTTAACTGAAATACCGACTGAATAAACACAAATTTTGGTCCCTAATACCACTTTAATGTATGCAAATAAGAAATGTAGGCAATTTATTTTACCATATTTAGATGAATTAATAGTCCAGTTTTTGCAGTTATATACAAAGAGGAGCGTTGAAATTCAGACTGAATATGTAATAGTTTAAAATTTTCTTTTGGAACATTTTGTCATTTATCAAGTTATGCTCATTGTAGCAAAGGTTTTCAACTTACAGTTACTTCACGTCCTCTTAATTTCTAATACAAAAAAGAAATGAACACAGAATCCATAATCTCTGGGCTAAATGACTTGCATTGTTTACATTTTTTCAGATTTTTTTTGTACCTTAAATAGAATTTTCTGTTGACAATTCCTCAGTTGTCTGGTGTTACCTTTATATTAGGTCCTGTCATTCAAAGAATATTTGGATAATTTACACAGCAAAATCTTATACATTCTGAGTGTACTAATTTTAAAGTATAATATTTCTTGAACTTTTACAGTCAGTTAAGCATTCTTCCCAAATGTAGGAATATAAACAGTTTATCAGTAGGTAAAAATACAACTCATGTGCTGGTTTGTGGTACAAATTCATTGTCAGATCTCTTAAATTAAGGTAAATGGGAAATAACTTGCCCTTTTTTTATACAGATTAGTTTGACTTGTACTTAACTGCAGGGTTAAAGGATTTCTTTCAGCTTCAGGACTCGCTGCAGAAGGGATGATGGAGCAGTGCCTGCAAGGCCATATGGCTTTATGTCTCCTCCTGGCAAAGCCCACGAGATGAGCCAAGAGGCAGTCAGAAAGTGAGCCATGCTGCTCATAACAGTTGAAATGTCCAGCTGGAATCTGAGTCTCATCCCTCCCCATAATTTACAGCGCAACGTGACGTTGCTTCCATTTCTGTGTCTAGTCCATGCAAAAGTCTTTTTACAAACCATCTGTGCTGAAACAGGTTTTGTGATAGGAGTTTACCTAATATATACTCTTAATGACTTTGGCTAAACTGTCATGAGAATCCACTCCCACTAATTAATTGTCCTGAAGTGTGGTATTGGGAAAATGTGAAGCTCTCTGAAAACTGGTCCAAACTTTGACCTATTTGCCAGCACTTTGATGGGTCTGCCAAACTAATCTTGAAAAAATTAACATCATCATTTATTTGAAATTCATCCATATTTCTCTTGCAATTCTCTGTTAAAGTAATTTACAAATAATAGAAAACATCAGGGTTTGTTTGTTTTGGTTCAGCATCAAGAGGCAGACAACTCCTTTCTAATTTTTGTTTCTATTTCACTTGTAAATTAGTTGCATCATTTTCTGTGTTAATCTTCATACGTGCATTTGAAATTCAGCTATGGCAAATATGCCCTTGTGACAAGCCTTTGCATTAACTGGACTGAAAAATAATACTTCCTTACACATCCATTACACAATTAACTCACAATAGCACAATAAAACTATTAAATATACTACATCAACCATATCCAATCCAGTTTGTGCTTGGTTAACAAGTTCTCCTTGAAAGAGAGAGATGCTTTACACAATACTTCTAATTGCGTTTGATAAATTAGGTATATTTTCAGTTTTAAGCAGTATGTTTCATATCATTATGATCTTATTATGTTATGTGCAGACATAACACTAAATTTCTGTTAAATGTTTGACATACTCTTTGGTGCAAAATATATTTGAGGTCTCCCTCATTGTGACATGAATTGCTACATGAAAACTGTACTGTAAAAATAGAGTAATAAGATGTCTCTCTGTCAGTTATTACGACCAAGTGGTAATTCTTTATTGTAAGTATGGCCATTATATGGCCTGATACCTCCTTCCTGAAATACAAGAGCTTATCCCATTGTTTGAGATGTCAAGAATTAAAAAATTGTCTATGAATAAACAAAACTGCAAGCAGCAGTAGGACAGTAATTGAATTCTTTCAGCATGATTATTTGAGGGGAGAGAGAACGCTTATACATTGTTGGTATTAAACAGCTTATCTAAAATGTCTATGCAGTGGTTATTATTCTTTATCATCCTCAGTAGTGTGTTATACATAATCTTCTTTGAATCTTAAAACTAGTAACTTCAGTACTTCCAGAGCTGAGATCTTAAGACCTCTTCGTCTTATTTCTACATTCAGGATATTTTCTTTCTTCTTTCTACCTTCTTCAGACTCTAAAAGCTTTTGTCATTTGAGTCTTGATCCAACATTTCTTATTCTCTTTTTCTTTTCCTCAGTCTGAGCTCAGGAAGACTATTTCTACCTTGGATACAAGTTCATATCTGAAGTTGTATTGATCTAATGTGGAAGGCATCTTCTCTGTCTGTGACTGGCAGACAAAAAGAAAAACATATTTTGTGCTTTTATAGATAGTCTGGTATTTTTCTTTTTGTACCAGAGACAAAATATGTGTGGCTTATTTTTTCCTTCTTTGTCCACGATCTAAATGTGGAGGGAATTTTAAGGTCTGGTGCCTTGTTTGTGATGTGGTGCTGGCAGGAGTACCTGGCATACTAAGGAGTGGTGAGGTGCTGGCTTCCTGCAGGGCAGCCTTCAAAAAGAAGCCACCACAAGTCTCCTTTTCTTGTGAAAGCACAATGGTCTGTACCCACTGTCACTTTAGAGGTGATATGAAAATGATGAAAAGGAACACTAAATCAGTGTTTTCCAGGCAGGGATTATGGAGGGGGAGCAGGAGTACAACAATGACTGTGCAGAGAAGCATCCAATTCACTTGGTGTGAGCCTCAGCTCGCTGCCTTATTATTTCATCTCAATGCTAACTTTGACCCTAAAGCATCTGTAGTGAGCCTGGATGTATACTGAAGTAGATTTTAATTATTAATAGCTATTTGGCAGTGGTGCTGTAGTCCTCTGCTTACTTTGGTGCTTCATAGACTTTTTATTTTACCTTATTGTATTTTAAACACAAGTCTGGACCTTTCCACTATTTCTAGAAAATTGGCACTGAAAAATGGGTGAAAAAGGTATTCTGTTGAAATTCTCAAATATTTTATCCTTTTCCCATCCCACCCAACCCATAACATATCGGAAGACCTGGAACTATGAGCAGCTCATTGATTTAACTGTGGAAGTAGAGTGTGAGTGGGCAGAGGTAATTAGTGTTTTCATGGTGATGCAGAAGTGTTAGTGTTTAAACATTAATCCATTGTCATCTGTCCTGCTGCTGTTACCCACGTGCTGTTGGCCACTGCAGACAGCATAACTACTGCCCAAATGTTCAGAGCACGGAGGAGAAGTGATTTCGTTTTGTAGGAGAGATATCCCAAGAGTCAAAGAAATGGGATTACTTAGAGGTATATAAGTAGGTTTTACAGGTACAGGAATGGGTTTGAAGGATGCAGCATGTATCTTCCAAAAATGGTTCTAATTCTTTGTCTTTAGCTTTATTTGAAGCTAATACTTCATTTAACTTCAAAAGCAGCTGCTATGCATGTGTTGTGACATTCACAAGGCCACTGCTGTGTGCTAAGCATTATTAAATTACCTATAACATCTGGACCTTTAACAAATCTCTGACGGGACACTAAGATTTTATTTTACCCTTTTCCCTGATATTTCGACATCCCACTTGTATTGTCAGGAACTTATTATTCCAAGGGATGAAGGACAAAATAGGGGCAAAAAAAATGAGAAGCTTATTGTAAGTTAATGATATCCAAAACCATAATTTAAAAGAAAAAGAAGAGCAGTGAAATCTTTCTGGTGTTCTTTACTTCAGAGTTACAGAGAGCACTTGGAGGTCAAAATTCAATAGCATACTGATCTTCTTAAAGGTATTGAGATAACAGCAAAGAGGTTTGTCAAACATAGGGGCAAGAAGTAATTTGATTATAGACTTAGATTCTTTCTTCAGCTAAGTTATCTTTAAAGAGTCTGAGTTCTATCAGTTTTATTGTTGAAGCATCTATGGGAAATTAGGCTGTTTCTATTTGTGACAGAGATTCTTGCAAAAAAGTCAGGCTTCAAAACATTTGTGTTTGCCCAGGAAAATTATTTGTCCATATGAGATTGTCAACCTCTTAGATAGCAAGTTCTAGTTTATATCAATTAGATGGCTAGTATTAAAAAATAAATTATATTAATATTTCATTTTTATGAATTTTTCCTTCATATATCTTAAGAATATCAGAAATTTCATCTTAGAGTTATATTTCAATTAATATTGTTTTCTGAAAAATCAATAGTTTAATTGAAGTTTAATTTCTACTTATTGCACCGCTCTAAGCTCCATAAAAAAATAAAGTTCTAAAACCAACTTCAGTGTAACACAGTAACTTTAAAAATACATTGGAAAATAACAATTAATAACCACAGCTAGAACACTGATGCTTTGTTGTGCTTATTTAGAAATAAAATTGTTTATTTGCCTTTTTTTAACCTCCATTTAGAAAAGGATTAATTTTCAACTTCCATATTATGCCAATATTAGACATGTTTAATTGTATCATTTGTTGATGAGCAGAGCTGTCTTGATGTAATTTGTCTCAAGCATGTACAGTATTGTAAAAGATACATTTATTTTAGATATAAAAAAAATCTTTAATATATAAATATATATCTGAAAATAACTTGGTTTTCCTCAGGCTATTCTTAGAGTGATAAATATTATAATTGTAACTAAATTATGAACAGATGGCATTGAATTAATGATTAGCTGAATATTTTTAAATTTGACTAGATTTCTTCCTGAAGAAAAGCATTCCATAAATCAGAAATTAATTAGTCACTGGGAATAGTTATCATTCACTGAATCACTAACATGAGTTAGATGTCAAAATAATATAGAGTGAGTAATATTTTCCAAAACAAAATTAAGGACCACCTTGTCTTTAAAGTAAGTTGTTGCAACACTGGGGTTCCAAAACTTCATGATTTTGCTTTTGTGTTATTCTGCACAGATATTTCAATTGCAGAAATTGTCTTGTTGCACTTTTATCGTACTTATTGCCAAGGCATCTGGACTTGTTATGACCTCAAAGTTTTCCCACACTTAAAGATTTCTACTCATTTTGTTTCTGGTGCAGAAGAAGCCAGGTGCTAATTTAGCACATTTATTTTTCTCTGGTTGAGTAATTCTGATTGGCTTGCCATACTGCTGATGGGAAAGCTTTCAGCTAGTCCAGACAAAAATTCCACCAATGCTGCAGGTCTTGTCTCTGAATTTGCACATCCATCTGCATCTAGGTTATATCTCTTTCCATGTACAGAATCATTTAAGGACACTTCAGATTTCCCAAGGGTACCAGTGTAGCCTCCATAAGTGGGATATTTCAAAGGCAGACAACCTGGCAGTGGTTCAAATCACAAAGACACAGAATTTCAGTGTCAGCAGGGTAACTGGCTGTGGTAGATGTCTTCATTGGTGAATTGAATTGCATCTTATGTGTTACAAGTCAACAATGAACTCCAGTGAGAACATTAATCAAAAGAGACACTTCCAGAAGCTAAGAGAAGAAATATGCTTTTATCCTGCTTCTGCAGCTTTCTGGCCCTTGTTCCTGCTGTCAAGGGCAAGGAGACAAGTAATTTCCTAAATGGATAATGCAGAAATCCTGAGAGCTGGGTTAAGCCCTCATCATCTTTGCCATCATCAGAGAGGATGCTAGTTACTCAGAAATCTGCAAATGCATTTCAATGATCTGCCAAGTAGAGAAAGGTTTAAAATTATCATTTTCTGTTCACCAGACTGTATTTTTTTCTCTTGTTTTACTAGCCAGTAGTACCCAGTGGTAGCGTTTTTGTGGATGAGTCGTGTATCTTTTAGTGTTTTGTACATTCTTTCATAAAATCTTTCTCAGATAAAGTATGATTATATGAAATGGTACGACCTTTTGCATAGATAGCTTCAGGATATTTGTACTCTCTGGCTAAAGCAGATAATTGGAAAAATAATCAGTTGTTTTCTTCCTTATACAGTAGCTATCAGTATTGAATTAATAGTGTAAAAATGTAAAATAGAGATTTTTTTAACATCTCTTTTTCAAGAAAGCTTCTAAGTACTCCAGTAGCTTGTGTCCTTTGTTTAGGTCTTTTCTCTCAAAGTGTAATTAATTCAATTCTTTATCTCAGAAAAGTTTGATTTGCATTCGGAAACATTATATTGGTCTAATTCACTACACTGTGAGTAATATTATACAATATTTTTGAGTCACAACAGATTTTATTTAAAGTCTATGGGAAACTGCCAAGAGCATCTGGAAGAACAATTTGCATCTTTTTATTAAAGTTGGGAAAAACAAAAAAAAAAGGAAGATGCAAAGCTAACCTCTTAAGGGTACATAAAGAATATATTGAAAAGGTGGAGACTTGTCAACGGTTAGATTCCATGATTTTGGAGGTCTTTCCAACCTGAATGATTCTGTGATTCTGTGAATATGAGCAAAAATGTTTGCTAACTTTTAATTTATATTAATAAAACACCAAAAATTGTTCAAAATGCCTGCAGGGTAGAAAAAAGTCTCCGAATAAATGTCTAATACTTACGGAGAATATTACCAGTAAGAAGGACAAAACTGAAAAGCTTTCCTTTTTAAATCTTCACAAAGATCTATAACAGATATGTGAAAAGGTCGCAGGATAAATGGATATGATGAAAGGAAAGGAACCATTGGGTTACAGGAATGTGTTTCACTTCGTCCAGTTTCATTTTCAGTCCTGTTACCTAAGAATGATAAAACAGGATGCATAAAGGTCCTTGCACTACTAGCAGATATTTTAGACAGCGCATAGATGAGAGATTAAGCCTCTAAAGATGCAAATGAGTCAAATATCAGATTTGATTTAAGAAAAGAATACAGCAGAGATAAAGAGATTTTATACATCAGTGAATTTTCAGTAGAATTTCTGGTAAATTGGTAGAACATTCAATAGAGAAGTCTGGTCATAATTCTGACCTAAAGGAAATATATAATGATAAATAGTAACAGGTGTAGCAAGGAGTGCCTTATGATCTGCAAGATGTTATATTTCCCAAGAAGAAATTGAACAGTCCTGTTTTGAGTTTTATCTATCTAATGAAGACATGTCGTAACTCCCCTTACTATTTCTATGTGCTCTCGCTATTAGATTTGAATGTGGAGTTCATCAAGTAAAGCAAATAATCAAGTATCTCACTATGAATTGTTCTGCCTATTTTAATTCAAATTTCTCTTCAGCAGAATGTGCAGCTACCTAGAAACTCAGTATTTTCATAAAACATAGTTACTAAACACCATAATTATAGCCTTACAGCCTACCTCAGCTAACAGAGAGAATGGAACTATTCTCACCAATTTTGTATGGAAAAGTAGTGCCCAGAGTGCTTCAGTGAGCCTCAGCTTCCAAAAGGTATATGTTCAGCTTTGTAAATATTGTAAAAACTAATCACATCATGGAAAGCCAAAAATTGCAGGGTTAAGGATAAGACCAAAAACTTGGAAAATTCTCTTAGGATTTATTAATATTCAGGTTGAATTCATCATGAGTAAGAAAAACTGATAAGCTTTCTACTCCCATTCACATTTTGTAGTGCACAAAATATGTTAGAGTTATGAATAATGCACTTGCATAAGCTGGATTTTTGAGCTTGTCAATGAAAGCTAAGTTGATAAATGCAGCTATAAAAAGAAGTTAACATATTGTGGCTACTTATGGATGCCAAAAAAAAGATTCCTGGACAATGAAGGAAACTATATATAGTGTAGGAAAGATAGTGTAATAGATCAG